>PQWD01003214.1:4645-36650 GCA_019425675.1 Leucinodes orbonalis
GATGTAATAATTATAACAATTGAATTTGAAAAATTCATCAATATTGAATCGGAAATTACTCGTGCATGAATTAGCATAAGCTAGGCTTAAACGGATTCATCCACTCATATTTGACATTTCTGCGGGACTAAGCCTCCATCGATTCTCTCCGGTCAACCCAGCGAATTGTGGAGTCGATATTTTTTATACTGAGTAAGGTTTACGACGTTTGGCTAAGATTAGCCTTTGAATCGGCTCAAGTCATCCAGCAAGCGTGGGGTATGGTTAGGTTTTCTCCATGTAATCTAAAAGGAAATTATTTGGACTAAAAACCATCTGCGCTCGCTACTATCCCGATGAAGCTGTACAGGTGATGGTGAACTTTTCGCTGTTCGCCATCCACGGCCAACAGTGAAAAGTTCACTGAAAAATAAACGGAAATGAGAAGATACGTAGAAGAACCAAACTTAAGTGTTAATGGGCAGGGCGCATCGTCCGCAGTAACAATGATCGTTGGAGCCTGAAAGTTCTGGTATGTAGAGCTCGGAAGGTTCTAGTTACCTACTACTAATTCAAATTTAAAGCAAATTCCATCTTACATAGCAGATTTCATTCCATCAATGTACCTACATACCGTTTTACATTTGTGTATCTAAAATTAAGTGGGGCCCTGTGCCTGTAACTTAGGTTTCCTACCACGGGCAACAGTTGTCACCTGTTCCGTATATAAATACTGAATCAATTATGTACATACCAATAAACATTGTATTTATTGTGGCAATAAAGATATATTATATTATTCCTAATAAGTTAGACACGATAATAATAATAGCGCAATTTAAATTAACAGTATCGGCTCCTTGGTTGATTGCGAACTACTGGACTAGATGGTAGACTCGATACTACTCGTACTTCATCTACCAAGGGTTCCGGGTTCGATCCCCGGGCATTACAAACATTTGTGTGCATGAACAGTCGTTGTAATTTTGTCTGGGTGTTTTCTATGTATGATATGATTATTTACGAAAAAAAAAAAGTATTAAGTATATTTATGCGTTGTTAGTACCCATAAACAGGCTCACGCTTAACTTGGGGCTAGATGCGCTGTGTGAATGTCAGTGGATATTTATTTATTATTTATTCATCTAGGTAGGAACCACCGCAGTGCAGATATCGTCTTGCGAAACAGGAGTGTTATGCAACTGCTGTGTTACGATGAGGTTTGTAGCTATAAAATACCGGTATAAAGACTTAACATCTGTTATCTCGGGTGACGGGCAGTGCGGCATTGATGGAATAAAAGTAGTTATTGGTTGTTGGTCTCTTCAATGCCACTCTGTCATTGTCAGGCATATCACTTAGGATACATGCATGTATGTATATGACTTAAATGTAAAACTGTTGTAAGACATATTATTGTAAAACTAGTAGCTTATAGATACATGTTGTCAGACTAAATTATTACCTGAAACATTGTTTATTTGAGATATTTGCTCAATGTTGTATGTACAGCATTTGTGAAGGAGCGGAATCCCCTGGACAGCAATTTCTGCTTAAAAGGGGATTCCGACATATTATAATTGTAACATTATTCAGGAAATAATAAACAATTTTTGATTTTTGATTTTGATTTTGATCACTTACCATCAGGTGAGCGTCCAGACCGTCCAGTAGACTTATAATATACAAAATCTTATCAAAACAAGTAATTTATTTTTCGCACATACATTATAGTACTACTAACATAATGCAACTTAGAGTTGCACAATTTGCAACCAGTGAAGCAACTGCATTATTAGCTATTTCCATACGTATTAGAAGTGTCATAGTGCCATCAATTCCACACAATGACCTCGTTGTAATAAACATTCTTATCACAATGGCTCTTATATTTAACTATTGCATTACTTTCTACTGTGCCACATTTTTCTTGACAAACACTGGCGACGGCGAGTTACGTCAGAGAATTTGTATTTAAGAAGCCTTATTATTAACGGAAAACGGTTGAAATTTCATTTAAATGATCACGGCATTTTGACGCCAATTATTTACGTAATTTTTTTTTAAAAATCATTGTCTTTATTAATTTGACATCATTTTAAATCAACTTCATAAAATTTTTCTTTATCATCTAAAATGGTATTAAGAATTACCTTTAGATTGTTTAAGCAAATAAAAATAAACTTAGTACTAAAGTCGTATGAATTACTGCTGGTTTAGGCCTCTCCATGCTTAGTAAAGCGAATTTTCTTACATCAGAGCCTAGTTATCGTATCTATACTGAGTCGTCTAGGTAGGTACCACCGCAGTGCCAGATATTGTTCCGTGAAATAAGAGTGCTATATATATTTGTATATGTATATATAAATATATATATATATCTATCTTTTGTTTCACTGTCATGACATAGTCTTCGTGTAGCGCAGACGTTGCCGTTTGTGGTCATTTTCGTGAATCGTATCCTAATCTATATCAGCCGATACTTCACCGAGCTCCGAGCACCCAGATAGCATTAACATAATTATACTTAAGGAAACATCGTCACAGACTGTAAACAGCTAAGTCTATAGTACAACAGTTGTCCCCAATTACTAAGTCACGGTATCAAGTAATTTCACTATCGGTCTCGCCCTTCGAACACAGCTTAACCTACTAATGGTCCTCTCCATGGTGCCAGAGTATGGAAATATAACTTAATTAGTTTACTTTCCTACGGGTATCGAAATTATATATATACGGAAATTAACAAGTCAAACCACTAAAGCGCTTTTTTTCAAAGCATCAAAACTCATTTTTAGTTTAGTATTTTAATTGTTTTTATTTATTTTTGTATATTTTGACGTTCATAAGTGCTTTTGTTAGCCTAATTTGAAATAAAATGTTTTGACTTTGACTTTGATATTATGTACGTTTATCGGACGCTCCAACGGTGAAGGAAAACATTGTGAGATACCCTACGCACGTCTACGAAGAAATTCAAAGGTTGTGCGTGAAATCAACCTATCTGCACTGGGCCCGCGTGGACAATACACCCGGGAACGGGTCCGCTCGTGTCTCTTGGACGGGATGATAATGAGCTATGATGATGACTACGAGAAACTATTTATAAGGTATTCTTTTGTACAAATTTGCAATGTATCCATTTTAGTTATAAACGCTATGTGATATTTTAGCATAGGGCTTTAAATTTTACCACTACCCACAGACCACGGAGGCAGTTCACTAAATAATAAACAAATATCCACTGACATTCACACATCGCCATCTAGCCCCAAGTTAAGCGTGAAGCCTGAATTTCATGTTCATGCTCACAAATGTTGGACTGCCTGGGGATAGAACCCGGATCCCTTGGTGTTGCAGTCGACGTCTCAACCGCTTCACCAAATGGGTCGTCAAATAATACAATAGTACTTCGCAATAATAAATAACGAAAACGACGAAACGATAACGATATACGAAATTTATAATTTTAACCGCATTGTTTGAAATATAGATAAGTATATATGTTATGTTATAATGGTCTAAGTATATTATTGGAAGTTGTGGTATTGTATTTTTGGAGTATATAGGTTTATTTGGATTTTAGCGAGTATTTGAATATTTATATGTATATGTAATATAACAATATTATATATGTTTACATGTATATGTGTATTTGCTGAGGCATTCACAACTATATTTTTATTGTTTAATTTGACTGCTTATTTTGATTATTTCAACATTACCTGTGGGGGTTTTTATTGCTCTTTATTGTTACCTTTATTTTATACGTTTATTGTAACTATAGCTGTAAACCACCCTGTTAAAATAAAATAAATAAAATAAAGTGTTTTGCCATAATCGCCACGCTTCACAGGTTTTGGGCTGAGAGCCATCTGCGCTCGCCAATTGTCCGATGAAGCTGTGAAGGTCACCAGCAAAAGTTTCATAGCAGTACCTTAGACATTATTATTTTTTATGTAATTACATATATCATCCAGATAAACATCCTATTCACAGAACGATAATTTATACACCGGGTGTAGCGCGGGAGTTGCTATATTTATATTAAATAAAACCCATATCATACTTTTTAAAATATTTTAAATACATGAAGTAAATATTGCTAGATTTATTTGTTATATTTAATCCTGCACTGGGAGAAAGTTTAAAAACAATCTAAAATGGTTACTAATAGTATATACATTGTTTTATTACCGTGCAGCCTTTCTTTCTGGAGTATTGTATATAATATAGCACCTTTTTTTTACTATAGCGGTTATTTTTGTCCACTACTGGAAAAAGGCCAGACCTAATGATTTTCCTTTTTTCATTTATTTTAGCACAAACAGTCATTATAAAAAACATAACTTTATACAATTGACATACAAAACAGTGCCGAACTTAACTTTAAAGTTAATTTTACAAACATTTTGGTGGTTACAAACTATTTTCTTTCATTTGATTTCAAAACTATATGACTATTTACGTGTTTACAAGACGATTTAAGTACTATGTAAGCAATCCTTTAATTAATTTATTTTGAAATATGATCATAAGTTTCCAAACATGAACCCTATTAAATATTGATATATGAGTAATCATATTAGATCACAATATTATGATAAGATATTTACCCGAAGTGAGAAGCATTGATGTTATTTATGATTTGTGATACGGGTTTTCCTTATTTCTAACAATTGGTACTTACACACGATCCTTGCAATATATTTTTCCTTTACTTACAAATCTTCGTGATCGCTTTTATCCTGTTCTCATATAAGGATGCTTAATGAATTGAATATGTTATTTTAAAAGATTGAATCGTAAATATAAATATATTTCTTTCATTCCTATGCTTGTAAGATTTGAGACAACATATATTTGACTTTTAAAAGAAAGAAAAATAATTTATTATTTTTAAACATCGCAACACAAAACTTTGATAGTTTCTCTCTCTTTAACCTATGCAGTCCACTCCTGGACACAGGCCTCCCTCATTTTGCGCCAAACATCCAGGCCCCACTTTCCTCATCCAGCCTCCACCAGCGACCTTTCGCAATTCGTCGGTCCATCGGGCCGGAGGGCGTCTACGCTACGCTCGCCGAGATGCGGTATCCACTCCAGAACTCGTCTGCTCCAACGGCCATCGTTCTGCGACATACGTGACCAGCCCACTGCCACTTCAACTTGCTGATCCGGCGGACTATGTCGGTAACTTTAGTTCTCTACGGATTTACACTGAAACAGAACGCTAGCGTTCTGGTCATTCTGGTTACTTAAATGCTTATAGAGAGAGTTGTAATGTGACACGCCTAATATGATAAATAGGACTTGAACTTGGGACCTTGCCATGTCGGACTAAACCAGTAGCATGCACTGAGATCATGAGTAGGTATGTAAAATTATCAATAATCGTAAAAGATTTGTGAATTCAAGGTTAGGTTGTATGCTGTTTGCCGTTACATCGTTTAAAACTATATGGTAAAGAAGAAGATTATTATAACTTGAAACGGTATTCCGGATTGTCGCAAGACATACTCAATTACATACTCACTTAATTGCATATATGGAGTGCACGCCACTGGGCTAAACCATTGTCAAGCACCACATGGCAATGTGAATTGTTTACAGACAATATACCCATATTAAAACTCTTAAAAAATTTGGGAATAAATCGTTAATCAATAAGACATTCAATAAATTCAAACTCTGAATTACTTACAAAAAAAACAATCATAAACGATTCAAAATTAAAACTTATCATTAAAATCAAATGAAATTGAAATTTTAAATATTAATACGTTTATCCATCGTAGGAATATATAACGTGACTAGAGGAAAATTGTTGCGCGAAAACAATTGAAGGCGCGTCATATGACGTCACTGCTACGTCACATTAGACGTCCTCGGTAAACGATAAGAAAAAGCTCTGTTGAGGAAAAGAGATAAGGCGAGGTTAACTTGGTATTTAGATATCGTCCCGTAAATAGGAGTGTTTTGCATTTGTGTTTCGGAATGAAGGCACTGTAGCTAGTAAAGTTACCGGGTTTATGAGATCTAACATCTGTCGTCTGGGTGATGGGCGCAGGGCAGTGTTGACGGAAATAATGACTATCTGTTCAGACTGTGAATCAGACAAGTTCTGGAATGAAGAAATCATCTTGGCAAGTTTAACGTTGGACGCCTTCCGGACAAAACTGGTGTTAATATGTCTATAGGGGTTCGGTTTCCGCACTTAATCCGTGCAGTGGACCATTGTGCGTCAGGTTAATAGTGTCGTTGAAAAAGAGAAGACAGAATGAATTATTAGTAAATCGGCTCCTTCATCCACAAAGTCTGCTATTGAACTAACCTATTTTAACATATGCACCGCCAGGATCACAGACACAATTGTGTCTGTTGGATATATGAATCTGCGGCGACTTATCAAGTTTCAGACCGGTCCAGTGCTAGCTAGTGGTTGGCCAGAACTTCATTCGTTGTTCGAGAATTCATCACCCGTAGATATTGACTTGAGTCCCGAAATGTAAAGGCTGGGAAATCCGCTCATTTATTAAGCTGGAAAATAACGGGTGTTACCTATTACTGCACAAATTCCGAAATCCACTGCAATCGCAATATGCAAACATCTCAACTCTTCCTTTCACATAACAATATAACTTTTTGTACTAACAAGAACGTCTCGATATAAGTAGGTACTTAAATATACCGGCAATTGTTTAGCAAACCGTGTTTTTCTACAAAGATTGCTCTTCACTGTCTGGAGGACGAGGACAATATAAAATTGAACTTAAATACTCTATTTAGACTTCTTTACTATTCGTATTTTAAAATTGTACATTAACAATGAGATTTTGTATTGATATTTCCATTGAACATTACACTTGTTATTTGCTAGTTCTTTCATCTTATATCTTTATATTAAGATTAAGAACAATCAGACCAACTCTGGTGTCACAGCTTCTAAACTGCTTCACGGCTATTGAAGTGGTTTATATGTAACAACTATGATATTCTGTATATACAAAGGTAGATACGCCATCCGTGTGTCAAAAACGAACCGAAGAGAGTACAGTTTGTACTCTTTTATTTTAGTAAATGTGTTCGAAATTCGAAATATGTGTATGTGTGCTGTCACTGCATCCGGAACACTTATTTCGATTGTTTTGTATGCATATCACGAATCCATACTTTTATTCATCATTGTGTAACAACCACCACATTGGCAGCTGGGACCGAAATCTAGTGCCGTTTGTTGTTAAGTTGAACTGACAAAAAAAACCATGTGACAAAGATTGAAATTTTTTTTAGTGATTTTGTATAGTTTATTTATCTATCAGGTAGAAAACTTACTTGCGTCAAGGTTATTAGATAAAGTCTAAGCAAAGGTATAAGTTCCATACCCCAAAGCAACCTCACCTGCATGAGGTTTATCCTGGTCTATCCAAATGAAACCCCCTGCAGTAAAAAAAACAAGTTAAAGAACTTAAGAGTGATAAAGAAGAAGCCTTTGTAGTATCGAAAAAGTGACAGAAATCTAGCAGGTAACTTAGAACACCGAAATTGTTACACATAAATCCCACTATTCATTTCCATAGTCCTACTAGGTGGTAGACTTGATTCTGAGTCGTCTAGGTAGGCACCACTGCAGTGCCAGATATCGTCCGTGAAACAGAAGTGTTATACACTTTTGTGTTTCGAATGAAGGCACTGTAGCTAATGAAATGACCGGGTATAAGAGACCCAACATCTGTGTCTCGGTGTCGGGCGCAGTGCGGCATTGACGGAGGATAATAAGTGTCCATCAGTTGTTGGTCTCCTTCAATGCTGCTCTGTCATGGTTAGGTGTTTCACTTACCATCAGATGAGCGTCCTGACAGTCACGTATGCAATAAAAAAATATGTTCTTTAAATTAATATATTCTGATAGATTTTTCTATCATCATTCAGTTTAGTTAAGGGGACTATAATCCAATACACTGGTGCAGGTATTATAGTCCTTAGCAGGTCACCAGAGCCTCGTTCATTTTTCGGATGAACTAGGGCTGGTTAGATTAGGTGGTCATAGACTCAACGGGAAAACACTTCCCATGAACAATAGTTTCCTGAATAACCTTCCAGCGGTAAGCCAGGCTTTCTTCTTGCATTCCTATATTAACTTGAAGCTCTAGTTCAGTAGTATACATGCTGGTTTTTAACGACAGACAGTTATTAGAAACAGGCTTTTTACTATTTTTTATTTTATTATAAGGACTGGACGGTTTCAGTTCACTAAAAGGAGGAGGCTCTCTAACTCCATGATTAGTAAAATCAGTAAATCACTTTGTGTGTAGGAGTCTAGAAATTGTTTCAGACTATATTTTTTAATTAGTTATTCCTTAATGGATTATGAACTAAATTAATATTTTTTTTGATGATTCAAACATTGCGCCATATTATTTAATATTGAAGATAATTAGATACTGATGTACCTAATTATCTTCGAACGCATCGAAGCCAGGGCTATCGTAATTTATTTTTCATTTTAGGATTTAACTTATGTTATCATCATCAGCTCATTAAATGTCCCCACCGAGGGGCACGAGCCTACCCGTATGCGATGTATAGGCCTTAATCGTCCACGCGCACCCAATGCGGGTTGGACGACTTCACGCACAATCTTTGAATCTCCTCGCAGGCATGCACAGGTTTTCTCGCGATGTTTTCCTTCATCATTAGAGCGTCTGATGACGTACATGTTTTTTCGAAAATTCTAAAACACGTTTGTTCGTGGCGGGATTTAAACCTCAGCCCTACCGGTAGGAGGGAACAGTCCACACCATAGAGCCACCGACGCACTACTCAAGTTATTTATTGATTTTCCTTTTACTTGGCCACCAAACTCGAGAAATTCGAAGTATTAAAATTAACACTCTATCTTCAACTTATTGCAGTCTATTACTTACTGTATGATCAATCCTACCTACCTTCTCTTGCTTTCTTTAGCTTTCAACAGCAACCTTTCGCAAGTAGAAGGTCCATACGAGGAAGAGAGCCTTTTTCTACTTGATTGCCAAACGCGGTTTAACTTAAGAAAACATTATTTTGGCTATAAGTTGTTATGTTTGTGTGATAATGTTCTTTATTGATCAAAAATTAAGATCGAATTTCCTTGTTTTTATCATATTTTTTTTTATTTATTTTCCATGTATCTATTTTACCGTTGACGGCCTCGACGACGGCGACAAAGATGTAACATGAAGTTTGTTTGTTGTTCATTTCCAAAGTACTTGCTACATGGCGCTGTGCGAGTATCTGAGGGTATTAACATTTTATTGAAGTTATAGATAATATTCATATTTTCCGAGTTTGTAATACACTTATCCCCTAACAAAAAAGTGTTGGTTTAATAGTTGTGTATTCTATGTGTTGACTTAGCAAGTTCAATGTTACAATGTCTTAAATCTCATGAGTACGTTGAATTAACACTCAAGTTTGATAGTTATTAGATACCTGTCACTAATTCGAAAGCAAATTCAAGTCATGCTTAATTACTTATAGCATGTTGTTTAAATAATTATACTAGGAAAATAAAAGGGTTTTTGTGTAGTTTCAATTTAATATTTATTTAATGATCATCTCTTAGCCTAAGACAGGAAACATTTATAAAATAGCAGCTAATCACAATTATAAAATTATGATAACATTTACAGAACATTCTCTTAACTTCATTATGTTTATTGAACAAAACCTCGCCTCCTAAAGTCAGACAATTATAAAAACGAAAAATTATATTTATAATGAGAAAGTCTGATTAACACAACATTATATAAATTTAGCTAATTTTCAATTACAAATTTAAATAAAAAAGAACTTAGAATTATAAAACAGTCTCTGTAAAGTTCTTTGTAATACAGACATTATTTGTTCAATAAGATCAATTTATAAATTTCCGAATGTGTCTAAATGTTTTAAATGTTAAAAACAAAAACGGTTTTGATACAAAACAGTTTCTATTCTTTTGAAAAAAAAAAAAACTTACTAGCAATTTTAAGAAATATGCCTTTTCTTTGAATATTAATTCACCGGAAACACTTGTTTATTCATTATTACCAAGGATTTGGCCTTCGGTAGGGCATTAATATATTTTCCTTTGAGAGCAAAGATTCGATCGCGAGCCGTCCCGCTCATTATACGTAGGAATGAGCGAGACGGACGTAGTTCGCGTGTTGATCCAATAATCTGATAGAGTTCAAAACTGCTCTTTTTATGTTCGGCCCGAATCAAAGTGAATGAGAAGCGATCTAACTGCAGAATGCACTGAATACATTACGGTTGCATATTATATTTGCATCTAATTTAAATACAATTCATAGTCCTTTCGATTGAAATTATTATCTAATTATACCTTAAAACTTAAGGTACCCACGCACCTTATTAGTTAATCATTTAATACAGGTGTTCCAGGCTCAAAGGGGAGACAAGCATGACAATCACTAGATACCGACTTTAACATTGTTAAGTCTCAAGTTAGCACGTAATCCCTTTTTTAGTTCACGGGTGTTACAAAGGTAGCTTGAAAATGTTTTTTATTGAAAAAAAAATACAGAAGGAAATGGATGTATTACGAAATACTTAATACGGCCACCAAAAATAGCAAGGTATTTGAACTTTTCACACTTCTTTAAACAAACATTAGGGCATTATCTTAAGAGATACACAACGGAGATACTAATGCGATGGTACTCGCCGATTCGGTCTCGCAAACAATGCCTTTAAACTTTTATTCAGCACGCGACGTTATACCATAAATTTTATTAAATAAACAGATGTTCCCAAATGAAGATATAACCGTTCCAACGTAATTAATGCAAAATTATCTAACACGATTAAGTAACTAAAATATAAAGAAAATAATTGACTTTTATGTGTAACTGAAATGGCTGGAAAAAATACAAGAATGGTATTTAGCAAAAGGCTGCTTTAAGCTTTTATTTTACATTAATTCCGCTGAATGTTTCAGATGTCTGGACTTTACCATAATAACTAATTAAAAAACTAAAACTAGAGCTCGGTACAAAATAATTTATTTATTTCCTAAATAAATCTCACATAAGTTCGTGGAGGACATCATGGAAGCCACGCTTTAAATTAAACATACTGCGATGAAACGGTTTTGTCATTCATGCGTTTTATTTAAATCTAATATTTACAGTTTTTGAACGTGGCTCTGTAATACATTAAAATGGAAAAACTACTTACATTAACTTATGTGCGTTTTATAGTTATCCTTTTGTAAAATACAATATTTGGTTGTCCCAATTAAACAACATTGGTTTCAAGGAACACAGTGTAGTCCACGCTCCGTACATTCTGACTTAGTCATAATCTCTTGCCGGCAGTCCCGACAAGGACTGCGGCATGTGTATACAAGCTCTTAACATTTAAAATTTTATAATACATAATGATTATCAACAATACATTCAAACGCAAATTATATAAAAACAATTGCCTACACTCGATACGTGACAAAATTCTAAATGCGTCTACAGTCTGAACGACTACAAAATCCGGTTTATCCGTATAAAATGGCCAATAGGGAAATTATGTTTTAAGCATCCTTTTTAAATACATTGCGATTCAAACAAGGTTGGGAAACTAGCACAAATACGACACACAGGCTAGGCTAATATCACAGGAGTTCTGGGAACGGTGCGGAGGCGAGCCCCCTTCCCTGCGGCTCCCCGCGGCCCGTGCCCCGCCCCCACGCGCCCACCTACCTATTTACTATTCAGAGGGGCGAAACGGGCTACTACCAATATATTTTGCGACAATTAAGATTTCAAAAGAAAAGGAACTTCGGTTTTGTCCACCCAAATTGCACAAGCAAAGAATTGCACAACCATCAACATTAATATCGCGCACGTCCACCGTAACTAAATTAACAATAACCGAAAAATATTACGTAAAACTAAAATTGAAAAAGTTTCAACCAATCGTATTATCATAATGGTAACAATAGCATAATGGTGACATCAGGTAACCGATATAAAATGAAAACGTATAAATAAACTTAGAAGCGATATTTAACAAAAATCTAAAATCAGACTTGTTAATAAAATGCATCACGGAGCATTTGCGTGTTGCCGAATTTTGATATCAGCCGAGGCGCCTCTGCCGCGGCATCGTCACCAACTCGACTACATTTTTGTCTCTGCCTACCACCAGCACTTAACGATCACTCCAAACGACACATCAGTATTTGAAAAGTAATTAAACGTTGAATCAGTTCATTCACAGAGCGTGTTTGTGAAGTCGAGTAATTTGATGCCTACTCGCCAAAACGGCTTACAATAACGAACCAATCGCACACGCCATGTTGTGCTACCTGCAGAGCGATAGCGTTTTATTATAAACGCGTATAACGTTTAAAAATATGTTTGCCTTTACATTACATGAAGAGTATTGTGGAGCTTCTACGCAACCGTTCCCAGTCGTTTTGCACTATATCTTACATCACTATCATGTATTATAGTTCAATAATGTAACATAATTATCGCTTATGCTAATTTTTCAATAAAAACGATAAACGTCCGTAACTTAGGCGCACGCGTCACAACGCGACATATAGTGGACAAAGCACACTTGGAGTCTGATAAAAATAATCGTTGAACACTAATTGGACCGCGCCCGTCGCAGCGCCTGAGCAACTTTCACTAAATGATAAAAAACACGCTAACAAAGTAAGTACTCTTCTTAAACAACATGGTATTGGCTAAACGCCGAGCGTCGATTCCGTGGGACGATGACACCTGATTGTTCTCGCGGGTTATGCCCGACCTGACTGGGCCAAGTCAGCAAGCGACTCGCCAGTCACTCAAGGCGATCGCTTCATAGCGGGGAGTGGATATGTGTGCCGCGGCGCGGTCATGAATCCAGTACCGTTAGGAGACCAGTGGCAGGAGGGGGACGTCCTGGCGGGGCATTTGTCTCGCCAGCTGTGCACAGCCTAAGTTCGCATCACCCAATTCGGGAATAGCGTCTAGTAGGGCTAAGCACTCATCTTCAACGGCGCGCCGGGCTTTCTTGCCGACCCACGAGTCGTCGCATTCTTCGCGCGCGCGTTTCCGCCTCGCTTCTTTCTCCTTGCGTGCCTCCTCGCTCAGGCGACAGTATGTGTTGTTGATGCAGACGGAGCGGCGCAGGTCACGCGCGGGTCCTCGATGTTCTCGAGTTTCTGTGAGCAGATCTCGATGACACGTTTGCGCTCCTCGTTAGCGCGAAGTCGGGCAGAGATCATTGAGAGCTTGGGCCGGGCGCCGGCTCGGTGCGCGAGGACCGAACATTTCTTCCTCAAACGCGTCCGCGATCTCCGCGCCTCCTGCGCTCTCCCGCTCTTCTTGCGGCGTCATTCTGTAACAAATATAATCAGTTATTAACACCGTTACTCAAAGGAACAATGGGCAACTTTGTTCGTTAAATACTGGCACAACAGTACAGTATGTTATTGTAAAAACCGGGAAGCCCCGGGGAAATTAGTATATCATTAGTCATAATCAATTACGGAATTCCCATAACACTAGAAGTGCATGTTTGAATATTAATTTGTTAGAGCTAATCTCAAATGCATACGCTTAAAAGCTTTAGAGAATGTTAAACAATTCAAGGAGAAACCATAATTATTTATTTCGCAATCGCCAGTACTGGGTCAATCAAAGAACAATGCATCAACGCCTGAACGCGCCAATCAGGTTCATAACTTGTTCAATACGTTCCACTCGCGATCGCACAAAGGTGAGAGACGATAAATATATAAAAACAATGCAGAAAATCTAAAAACAAATAATGTTACAAACCTGAATGAATTCAGGGATATGATGAAAAATCCAGACATCAACATGATAAGCAATCCACTGAGACCTTGCTAATTGTTAAAATGGATCACTCAATGCCACAAAGTTCAAAACACTGACAAAACACGGGCGCGCAATACGTCGCTTTGTCCTCGATGGCAAAAGTAATCAAGTAGAAGTGAAACAAAAATAAAACAATCTGAGACGGCGTGCGCGCAGCGCGGCGGTCGCTGGACGAATGACAACATACCTCACTGTAGATAAGACATTGAAAAGCCAATTGCGTCATTCCAGTACGGCTACGTACGTGCACAGAGGAAGCGGGTGACGTAGTCAGAACAGTCATTTTTAACGTTATTGGCCGAATAGACCAAAAAATTATTATACCTTTCCTCAAAAATATTGCATTGCATATCACTATTGCAGAAACAATAGGAATCGGAACATTCATACTAAAACAAACTGGTGAAAGGAATCAAACCCAAATTTTAATACGAGTATGAATTCACAAAATTTCCGGAATTTTCTTAAAGCAATTAGTAATCCACTTTCCTTGTAAATTAAATTAGCGAATAGTGTCATATGTTTCACTATAAAAGCACCAATCTGTATTACTGGTTACAATAAGGCCAATAAATCTCACGGCGCCTTTAATACAAAATATTCATACGTACTTAATTTCCAAAGAAGCAGACTTAAAAGATTTCAATGAACGATCATTCTAGCAATGGCATTGAGGTGTACTTCATAAGGAAACAATTGTATACAGAAATCCAAAGACTATGAAACAATTACAATATAATAAAGAAAACAAGTAGATCATTCCTTGTGTAGATAAGCATGAAAAAACTCCTTGCGAAAACGAGAGCATATTGAGTACACTTGAGGTATAACAATGTGCCTCTCGGCCTTTGCAATGGTTTCGCCGTGACTTAGCAACGGAAAACAATTTACTGTTACGTAACCACCTTAAGATTTAAGAAAAATCACAAGAAACGCTCAATATATGGACCAGTAATGGATTATAGCGCCATATATTAAAATTTATTTCTAGGAGAAGGCAATAAAACTGCAGGATCGATATTCGAAAGACAAGAAAAAGAGCAAAAACACCGATTCACATCACAACTATAAACGTGTGCTTCGTCGGGCTTGAACACGTTCTTTTAGAATCCTATTATCGAAAAGATGTTACATGGTACGTGTTGCACGCTAAAATAACTACAACCCAGAGGTGAAGCTAGTCATTCTACCAAATGGTAATTACTTCTTCAATATCAAACTACATTGATGAAAAACTCAGCTACAAAGATTAAACATTTCATTCTTTGAAAACATCATCTAATTTCAGGGATTGTTGATTGGGATATTGGACTAAGTTGTAATCATGAGCCACGACATTTGAAAAACAATAAATCCTTAACGATACGCTAGACGTTACTGCAAGTGAGGATTTTGGTAATTTTGTATCGTCTAGTTTAAATTTAGTACAACAGTAAGTGACATGATCTAATTCTTTTGTGCCCCTGCCTATGCAAGATGTGTTTGGGTTTGATAATGCGTGAGTGCGTTGCGCGTCGTCCGGTGTTTTTTGAGCGGGTGCTATGACTGGCGACCCCACCATTACGATCTAATAAATCTGCTTGGCACACGAGGCTCCACTACCTGCACTTCTTTTCTCTGTCTCACAACCGACGCGTTAGGCTGCCGTTTGTAAACTTTGCGCTATGAAGGGCGTTTTCGTTTTGATTCTTCCAATTTTAATTTTCTAACCTTTTCACTGTTAATGTTATGTAGTGATCTTTGATCGTTTTTATGAATCTTTGTAAAACATTATTGTTTTAAACTTACACAATCAAAATCGAAGTATTATAGAAACTGTGTCCAAATTTCAATTTATTACAAGCATTCAGTTAGGTTGCCAAACTTAAATATTTATGATTTTCTTATATGAAGTTACAAAATGCTAAGGAAGCCATGTTGGCTGGCAGCCCTACCTTTGCCGACGCGATCATTCCACTGTGCCCGACTACCATAATGCGCGACACATTTTGTTCTGACACTTACATTTTTATGGTTGCTGAATAACCCCAATTAACGCGGACTGTGGATTCAGTACTTATTATGAAATATTTGTTTACGATTTAACATTATAACAAGGGAAACGATGGGACTCGCTAACCTACGTTATATATTAAAGCAACCAAGTTAGCGCAGTATTGATTTTATAATTATTTCATATTAAGTTAATTTTAATAAAACGAGTTAATTCTATAAATTAGTGGCAATATTCACATACAAATATAGGTTGACCGGTTGATCAATGAATCAATTGTTCAGTATTAACAGGGACAATGTAAACGATTGCATTGTCTACGACGGAAGAAATAATCGATAATTACTCAATAGCTCAGTTATGTACTCGACGTTAAGAACATTGAATAAAAGAAAATACTTTTCACAACTTCGTGAAATTTTGGAATAAGAATCTACGACATACACAATAAGAATTACTAATAACGCCCTTTCACTTTATGTCTACATCCGTTATTGCCATCTTGCCCTTAATAGTATAATAATGGACTTCCCTGTGAACATATTCTTATTTTGTGTCATATGAGAAACAATGCCGAAAACATGTGTAGCTTCGACCTCACAAAGGTACATTTCTTGTGTACAAATATCATGTAGGTATGTATACAAAAACGTGTCAATTGACCCTCAACTTATTATCGTAAATATGGTTTTCGAAAATTAGGTTTACTAGGAAATTTCATTTAAGTATTTTTCCTTTTCTTCAAATTACGGCTAATAATAACGTGCAACAATATTAAATAAATTGAACATACCATAATTTCCCTGCTATCACAAAATAAATCGCCACTGACAGAAACAGTTTGCAAAATAAGATTCTTGTAGATTTAAAAATATACACTCGCGTGCAAGTAAATCGACTCAAGCCTCAAGTACGCATAACAAGTGATATAACTAAAAAATGCCTTATTATACCTCTATATAATGTTTTACATAATTAAAGCCTAGTAATTGAGCTTTAAAATGGTGTAAGTTGCATGAAAATCGATTCAGTAGTTTAGTAAAAAAGGTTAATGCTAATGATAATGTAAAAATGTTGAAAATTCATACAATTTCACAGTATGGGGTTATTGTGTTTAAATGAAACAAAATGTGCGTAAGATAAAAAATTATTCGTGTCAATATTTGGTATTCCCTCCTCTAGCTCTGATCACTGCTCTCATGCGATTCTTCATCGACCTTATCAACTTTTTAATGGATGATTGTGGTATTCGACCCCACTCTTCTACCAACGCAGTCTTGAGCTCATTGATGTTTGTCGGAGCTGGATTCCTCGCTCTAACTTTCCTTTGAGCTCGTCCCATATGAGCTCAATGGGATTTAAATCGGGAGGGGCTGGCTGGCCAATGCATAGTTGGAATTCCAACTTCGTTCAGGAAATCACGTGGGCCCGAGCAGTGTGACATCGGGCATTGTCATGCATCAAGATGAAATTTTCCCCAATAAAGCCTTGACAAGGGACAACTTGATCCAATAGAACATTTTCAATGTAACGATCACTGGTCAGACCTCCTCCCCGCCTCCCCCAGGAACGAAAACAAGGTCCGTTTTCCTTCTAAGGAAATTCCAGCCCACATCATGCAAGATCCGCCACCATATGCAACGGTTTCCACAAGCAGCACTGTGAAAACCGTTCACCGGGACGACGGTATACCCGACCTCTCCTGTCGCTGCCATGGAGACACATCCTCGTCTCATCTGTGAACAGGACTGACTGCCATTGCTCTATGCTCCAATCCAAATGTTCTCGAGCAAAGTGAAGGCGTGCTTGACGATGAGCTGTGGTCAACTTCGGGCCTGTAGCGGGTCTTTTCGGAGTAAGGTTAGCTTCTTTCAACCTTCTTCTAACTGTCCACTGACTGAACAGTCACCCCGCGAACTTGACGTAGCTCCTGCTGCACATCTACGCCGGTAAGGTGTCGATTTCGAGAAAGGTCGAGACCAAAAACCGGTCGTCACGCTCCGAGGTGCACCGCGTCGGCTGGTATTAGGCCTCCGAGTGAAGGCAACCAGCTCTTGAAACCTTCTGTATTACTCTCGAGACAGCGGACTGACTCATATTCAAACGACGAGCGATTCTCGCTGGTTCAACCCTTCTTGCAACAGGGCAACGACTTGAGCGGCTTCTTCAGGTGTTGTATCCAAATTTTTCTTCAAATGACGGCTTAATTTGCAGAGATGTGTTCAGGTCAACGTCTAATGAGCGACTGATAGAAAAAAACGATTACAGGGGGTTTTATAGGGTTGTGTCGCGCAAGTTGTGAATAGAGCGCAGAGAAGTTTCGAGGTTGCGTTCGTTGCATTCTAAGTACAAGTGTTTATTTAAAATTACTGATATTATGCTAACATTGAAAGCCTAATACTAGGCTTTAAATATGTAAAACATTATATAGAGGTAAAATAAGTCATTTTTTAGTTTATATCACTTTTTATGCGCACTTGAGGCTTGAGTCGATTTACTTTGCACGCGAGTATATATTATTCCAATTAAACTTACATTTGTCTAAGCATAAACTGTAACATAAAATGTAAACTCTGATTCTAGAACATTTCAACGTATAACCTGTGTATTATCTTGGCATTCGTATGTTTATAGTATTGAATTAAAATTATGTGATTCAATCGTTTATTCTATTAACTAGTGTCATTTATATTACTCCTTACCATTCCTTCATAAAGTCATGACCAGCGACATACTTAGTACGTTAAATTACTAGGGGCCATCCACATGTTACAAACAGGACGCGGTGTTCTCAGCACTAATCACAACCGTCGCACTGCATACATCGCGTGTTCCGTTAGCAACACAGACACTTCGATCGACCATAGCGGACAATGGGCACGGAGCAGTGGGAATAAATCAACAGTAATGGGCTGAGCTGACGTGCTTTTTACGGCCATTGTTTGTGCCTTATTTATACTGTGAATATAAAGTCGTTTTGACAGCAAATTTGTAGTTTTCGGTAAGCGCATGTCGTGGAATATTAAATTTTGATGTCCCGTCAACATTTGTAATGTCATTTCGAACGACATGAGTGTCAGTTACTTTTATCTAGTTTGATGTAAATAGGTGAAAATACAATAGCAAAAGTAATGTCACAATGCAAGATAAGTGGTTACACATTACAAATGATAATGACGTCTACAGCTGGCTGCAATTAGTTAATCACTGGCTGTTTACGAAAATAATCAATCAAAGACAAAAGAGTGTTAAACGTAGTTTATTTAAACTGTTTTCGCTCTTCAAACGATACCAGTAGAGCTTGGCACCGTTCCCAAAACTGTAAAGTTTATAATATTACGAAAGAGTGGCAAGTCAAATCGTTCTCTCTCGCTTTCTTAAAAGCGTCCTTAAAGATAATTGTCGGTAGTCAGACATTTCATTATTTTAATTCTAAGTTTGTTTTTCTTGATATCATAATGTCCGTTACTGCTATATGGTATCATATTTTATTATCCAATAAAGTATCATAATTATTTAATGAGATTCTACGATGTTTCTATTCTACTGAAACAGCAACAAACTAGAGCTACAGCCGCAGTGTAACCTAGCATATGATTGGAAAACATGTACCTACATATCGTTGTGAACTCAGTTTGAACCGAGTAAAATTTGAAACGCTTGCAATATTCAGCAACTATGAATAAATTATGCGGCTAAATAAATATCATGTCCCAAGGCGTACACATTCACGCCGTTTTAATTATTTAAGTCATCCCAATAGTCAATTTATAACGTTATGATAGAGAAGGATTAATACATTCAATTATTGGGACATTACATTAAAAAAGTCAAATATTATTAAACAATATGTTGATCTATTCATTTCCGATACTAAAAACAAATACCACTGGTATTTGTTTATTACATATTGAATATTCTATTACTAACGAATACCACTCGTAAACAATATAAAACAATTTAAGGAGGTACAGTCAGTAATAAAAGTGTTTTTCAAATGTTATAAGTATGTAGTGTTTCCAAGAATTAAATCAATATCATTATGATCAAATAAAGTGTTGTTTTTTTAGATAGGGGAACCTCTTGTTATGTATGAAGACCTAGTATAAACTAGCTCTAACCTTGACGTACACTGGATGGTAAATAGGAATCACCCGCACCCAGTCATCTTTACGGGTCTGGGTCTGAGAGGAAAACTGGAAAGAAGTAGTAGCAAACACCAAATTTACGAAATTACGGGGGACGAAAGGGAGAAAAGTCCGATTTATCCCCTTTGCTACAAAAATAAAGAGGACATTTTTTAAAATAAATACGCATTGACAAAATTATTATGTACCTTAATTTATTGATTTGCATTTATTTAACTAAAACATTTTAGAACAACAGGGGCATACTCGCCCTTATTCGCAGTTGAAAAATAATGGCATTTGGTTTTTTGGAAATAAAAGTGCTGCAATGAAATGAATTTGTAAAGGTTTATAATTTTATTGCTATCATAATGTAAAATTATTAAAAATCATAATGAATTGTTTGTGTGACTGTGGCAAAACCTATGTTTTGGTATCCGTAGAAATTAGATATTGAACTTCATTTAAATATTTAATATTTGGCATGCCTTAAGAATAGAATAATAATTAGGGTAGTAAACAAATACCAGTGGTATTAGACAATAAGTGTTTTATTAGTTCTGTTTCTTTTATGTTAGTGTTATCAAAATATTAAAATATATTTTTGAGTTCAGTTTATTGATTGTACAATTCTTTACATTATTAGGAAAAACTATAATTATTTAAGTAAATTTTATTTACGGTTAATTAAATATATTAGTATACTATTTTCAGATAGTTACTTAATTAAATTCATTTTCAATAAAATATTTATTTTATATTCACAAAAAGTGATAACCATTATTAGCTTATAGTTGTTAAAGATACGTATACTTAGTGTACAAAGATAACATAAAGGGTCGATATCGTGATTGGTGACAGACGATTGAAATTTATTTAGGTTGTAAGTACCTAGCTTGAGTACGTAATCGCTTTGAATCTTTTTATTTCTAAATGTTAACTGTCATTAAAAATCAATAAAAAATCCTTTTACCATATTCACCTATATTTGTAACTCGTAATTATTGTGCTTTCGCTATGCTTATCAGTACGTTTACGTATAATTTTCGAAAATGTTCATATAAACAATTACATTGCAGTGTAAATTGATAAAATGATTATGGTAATTTTTAGTTAGAAATACCTAGCCATTATACATATATATTACCTACATGATAGGTCAGTAAGTAGCTATCTATGTGGGTAGGCAAACTACGCGTCAAATGGTACCTATGCGAGTTTGCAATGGTGATTTCTATATATAGATCTAGAAAAAGCTGATTGAAGACTCATAAACTTGAAAGAATAGTCTTTCAATAGTTTCGAAGGTTAAACAACATTACCGCCTTAAAAAAATCATTAAAGCCTTCTAACAGGCTTAGCGAATATAACACAATAGAACAGTTTTTTCTACTAGCAGATGCTAAGTAATCTCAACTTTCTTTTTCAATAGTTAAACAAAGGCATTGAACTATTTATGGTAGCAAAAATTACCACGCGTCAAGGTTTTCGGAAATAATGAAAAGAGGCCAAAACTGGAACTTAAATATGTTCATTGTTATACCACTAGCTGTAAAATTAATCCCAATACCAAACTCTCCGAATAGGATCCATACGTTATCGCTGTCTCTTTCGCATGCGGCGCGAGTGAGCGAGGCGTCTGTAGATAGCGAAACCATCAAAAGGGCTGGTCAGGTAGAAATTGAAAAAATGAGATGATTTTGTCATTTTGAAGAGATCGGGAGTGTTAATTAATATTATTAACCAATCGCTACATATTTGAAAAAGTAATACAAATGTATAACATAAATGTAAAACAAATTTTAAGATATACCTACACTTTGAATTTTTGTAAGTAGTAGATATAACAAAGATAAACAAAAAAAAAAAACTAAGTCTCACAAAATAACTGCAGACACGAACATTGCTATCTATTCAATTTAAGTAATCTGTGTGAACTATGATTAAAAAAGTAATATTTATAAATTAAGAACTTGTTGTTTAAAATGATTAATTAATTTAAGGATACACTTACATCCCTGATTAAATCTCGTTTCATAATACTTAAATAAACTGTTCAAATAAAACTACATGCCAACTATTTCGTAGTCGCCTTACCTAACTTATTGAAGCATACTACGTCACCAACATATACACATAATTATCATGCATGGGTCTGTATACGTGGGTAATTACTTGGGTTGCGATATGAATGTTTCTTTGTTTGAGAAAAAAAAATAAAAGTTGGCACTATTGCGTTAAGAATTTTTGCATAAATATGGTTACATTTAACTTTAAAAATAATTGGTATGTTGTCAAAGGCTCAGTAACAATTAAATATACATATGTTTTTTGTATAAATATAATTCTCAAAAAAATGAAAACATAACTAAATTGTCTCTAATAAGTTTTTTATAACTAAAATATAAATAATTATACTTACATTTTAGTTAAGAAAACTTTTGACGTTTCCCAAGTTAATCTAAAATAAAAAAATATAAAAAATTATAATTACCTTATTCCAAAGGTAAACACTCCAAAAATTGTTGAAACAGCAGAAAAATCCGTACGCTCAACACAAAAGTGCAGCACAAAATTTGAAAGACGAACGGTTAATTTGTTCATAATGCCAACAGGCCGAACGTCAACGAGCTGTATCACATAAAACGATCAACTTAGCACTTGTCCAAACAGCCGCTAGCACTCGCGCGGCTGCACGTCGTCCGACACGTGCGTCCCTGACGGATTCTCGCGCCAAACTGCTGCTATCCTATCCCATACATAAGTTCTGGTGATTTACAGAGGGCGCGCAGGCCGCTCCCTGCCGTAGATGCTCCCCTTCCTTGCGAAGGATACCTCATTATCCTCACTCTAATCCGTGAGCCTTTTTGATAATTTCTATTTATTATCTGTTAGTGAATATGCGAGCGGTTTTAATTAACAAAACACCAAAGGATATCAATAAACAAGAATTATGCAGCTATCTATTGAATAATTAAAGAAATATAATATAATTTTATGCTCATATTATAACTTATGTTTATACATAGTTGGACTATAATTATATCATTCTGATCCATAACAATGGCTTTGATTTGTAAAGACAAGGTATTATTAGTATATTTACGAGTATATGATTGTTATCTGAAAACTGAGCAGCTGTTTATAGAATAGAAATATCTGAAGGTAGGTACTGTTGCTTCATTAAACAAAATCTTTGTCAAAAGAATGGTTCTTAAAAAAAGGTAATCTTGAAGGTCTGTATATTTATGGAATCAAAATATTATATTGATTCCAAT
This sequence comes from Leucinodes orbonalis, assembly GCA_019425675.1. Classification (NCBI taxonomy): domain Eukaryota; kingdom Metazoa; phylum Arthropoda; class Insecta; order Lepidoptera; family Crambidae; genus Leucinodes; species Leucinodes orbonalis. The sequence continues at coordinate 27,900 of PQWD01003214.1, forward strand.
GTTTTAATGTTCATCATTATTACCTTCCGTTAAAAAATCAAATCTATACGAACTTTTAATAGTACAAAAAATATTAAATAATTCAAAACTATATAGCATCTTATGGTTTCATCACATTGAACTGTCGTAATGAACAAAACAATGTTATCAAAATGGTCGCTACTCAGCTGCTTCGCCGCAGCAAAAAAAGCCATGACGTAGTTTTGTTTTGTTTGTTTCGTTCAATTGTTAAGTCGCATACTCAATACTTTGCAATGCATATTTTTACCAAGGATTTCTTCAAACAAAAGTTCCTATGATTCCTTAAATTCTTCAGTGCTTTTATCGATGCGTAGTCAATATAGGTAATGATTTATGATTAGGAATATCCCTTCAACGTTTTACGGTAAATACGAGCAAGAAACGTTAAACGTTTATTCGACTCCGTGGCTCTCATGGCAGAATTTTCATGATTAGCATTCAATTCCAGTTTCAACAATAATTATGCCTATTTGATGAGCAGGTAGCCGGTTTCGCTTACTGTTTAAATCCCCCAAGGGTGAATATTACGTCTTTCGTCTAGACCGCGAGCAGAGAATGCTCGTGACTATCTTAAACGGTACACAGATGTAAAGCTGCCAAATTACCATCAAACTCGCATTTACAACTTACGATACTCTTGTTTGCTCGCTTCAGTCGCTCACAAATAGCAGTCTTTTTAACCATATTAACACAAGATACATACACTAGTCAGATAACAGTACATTTGAATTTGAATGGCAGCCAAACATCTGTCTTGATTGACCCTCAAACTGCAATATTCAATCGCGCGTGAAGGTACTCAACGATTTCTGAAGTAATAAAAATAAATTTCCTGACACGGATCTAAAATTATCTTCTGTATTGTTCGAGTGTTTAGTCATAAGTGCCATGATGGAATTTTAATCATTGTTGTGCAGCCTAAAAGTTAAAATCGGGTGCACAACTTTTTGAGGTCAAATCGGTAGGACTTTAGAATGCGGAAGTCAGGAGCGGTGCGTATGTCGCCGTGGTAACTCGGGCTGTAGTAACCCGAATATGCGAGGATGGTGGGTCGAGGTTCAATAATTGCAGGCCGTCAAGACTTTCACCTTCGGCGCGCGGCCGCCGAGCCGCCAAGGCCGCCGAGGCCCCGTTCACCGTAACTTCCGCAGCTCGTGCCGCTATACAACCGCGAGCGGAGTGGCCCGAGCGCGACATCGCTACCGACACTCGCGGTACGCGTCTCGCACTTTTGCAACACAGATTTCGGAAAGTCACCACCGCGGCACCGTCGCGGTGCAACGGCCTGCCTCAGCCAAAATAACGGTTGAAACGTTTGTTGTTACGCAACGTATCTTCAAGGAAATAACCTAGTCTAAGTAGAACGCCAGATAGAGCGACTAGGAGTTATTAAGAATTACAATATTCATTGCAGTCGCCAAGGCTTAGATCACGATGCGGCATAACCTGGAGTTGACAAGGTCGGCTTTGTTAAACCAGATTATGAACATACACAAATTCAGCTTGGAAGCGCTGCACCTTTCGTTATTTCATTAGTGGGTTTAGCGGTGGCCGGCGAGCGCACGTGAGCCGTCTGCCGACCCATATTTACTGTGAACGCGAGTGTACCATCTCATTCCGCTCGTTAAATCGATGCTTTTAATAGAAATGATCGCGCGAGACTCATTACATTTATGTGAACAGGAGTTTAGCCACGTGCAAAGTATAATCTTAACGGAATGAACAGAACTCGTCAGTTTTGTTTTTGAGTCGAACCCCAGAAACAAATACACGATTTCTAAGCCGGCTAATCTGAATACCGTTTTTCGTTTCTGAAAAATTTTATCTTACGTTATAGAATTAAAAACGATTCAGCTCATAATTTCACGGTGATTTCGACAAATCTATTCTTGTGTTTTCACTTTGTTCCAAGCCAAACAAAAATCGATAATATTGTTAAAGAATGACGTCATTTGCACAGTAAGAAAAATTACACGACGAAATGTAGTTTAAAAAATCCTCCGCTAACACAAAGACAACGACCGATAATTTTCGAGGTCACAACAAAGCTGGACATATTTCCCTCGATAACTATCTCTTATCGGAAGAACGCATTGTTGTCGTGACGTTAGTGATAACTATTACGTACGAAGAGCTCTTGTTAATAGTCTACTAATGATTTTTAATATTAAAGAGGCAAAGTTTTTTAAGATTAAAATAGAAATTAAGAATTGGAAACAATAACGCTCATTATGTATAAATAATAATGAACATGAAATTAAAAAAAATCGATATCCCTACACTTATATTTATTTGAAAAGAGTAAAGACACAGATAATTATGTCTACTTTAAATTAAAGACATTGTGAGATATATTAAGGTACGCATTGTAAGCAAAATAATGATTCTTAAAATATGATGATTAGATAATGATCATTCCATTGTTAAAGAAATAGACGAATTCTAAGAAACTTTTATAAGTTTCGGTAGTCGGAATTCACAAAACAATTGAAGGTCAAGAAAATATTACTGCAAAATCGGTTTTAAATAGCGTAGTAGTGCTAATAAGATCCACCTTATGTTTTGTTTGGAAATTTCCACAATACAAACAATCGTGGTTGATCTTGCGATTTTTCAACACGATCGACGCACACGACCGCCGCAGTTTACTACGCCATTTATAAATACTGCAATTTAAAGGTCTTATAATGCGTATTACAATTTTTTTTACTACTAGTGACTTGTAACCTATCTCTCGAAAATCTAGAAAAAATCTATAGTGTTATCTTTATCTCTAAACCCTGAAATGGTACCTAGTGTATTTTGGATTTCAGGCGATGTAGAATTAATAAATTGCAATATTAAGGATTTATAAGTTACTAATTTTGCAGCTTTTAACTTAGGGCCCTTTCAATCTAAGGAAGGGCTTAACATTAAGGTAAATAAAACCTTAACTTTATTGGCCTACTTTTTATAATAGTGGCTATTAATATTTCAAAGTAAACTAAATATACACATAAGTTCAAATAATTTTCACACCGAGAAACTTGCACATCTTTGGAGTTGTTAAGAAACTAGTTTTTATACCTTCGTCTGTAGGCATCTACGAGAAATGATATTCTTGACTTTGTGTTAATTTTGTTTATCGTTACAGATTTGTGTTTTTGCTTATTAATAATTTTGATTGTTAGATTTTATCTGCTTTTATACTAAGTGGAATTGATTTTCTTAAATGAATATAACCGATTAGTTATTGTTTGTCGATTAGTTCCTGGCATTTATCGCGAAGTTTTCTATTGAATAATTCATCATCACCAGCCTATATCCACTGCAGAGCACAGGCCTTCCCACACAACATAACTATAGGGGCATTGGGTTGTAACCCACCACGCACGTCCAATGCGGTCGTTAATGACTGTCATCCTAAGATTGCAACCGGGATCCACGCAACGGCTTCTCTTGCCCTCTAAAGCACGGGAACACCTTTCTTTTCGGATAATTTGATACTCTTTTTGCAACTTTCAGTAAAAGCAGTTTAAAATCTTGAATGTATCAGGAACTAGGTACTGCTTTTCCCCTGTACCAAGATCTTTTAACCCTATATAACACACGCAATGTATCGAGCGGAGATAAGATTTCCACTACGGGTGCAATGACCCCCGGCGCTGATTCCACTATGTTCCCCGGTAAACGGTGTCGGTGTTCAAATATTGTTGTATCTTTGATAACGTACAGGGGATAGCGTTCACCGTGCTTTATAGCTCAATATTGTCGTCAAGGGGCCAAAGCACGGCACGTTTAATTGGATATTGAATTCGCAGCAAAGATTAATTTGTAGCAATGTTAATTTTTGCATCATCATTTATCACTTTTAGACAAATAGACTTTAATAGCCAAGTAGATTTTTTTTATGAATTTAAAATGACATGATAAAAAAGATAATAGCATAAACTTTATGTATTTCTTAATTTGTATCGAAGTGTGGTATTTCCCAAAAATTTTTCATACATATTTAACACTGCTTTAAATATTGTGTACTACGTAAATCACTTAAGGAATTTTATAAGTTATTATTGTAAAGCACTCACCACACACTTAATACTTTTTTGGTATTTATTTGTAACACAATTATATACACACGAAATTAAAAAGCGTTAACAGACACAGTAGTCTAGGACTGTGTTGTAGCTATTAGCACCCACCTCTAGCAGATAAGCATTTCAACTATCACGTTTATAACCTCCTTTATTACATTACAATCAGCTTTAATAATATTTTACAAAGGGAAGGAAATGAGAAAAATATAACAATTATATAATCATATATGCAATGCTATGTCGCTGTTTTATTTTGGTAGTGTGTGTGAGATTGTATTAATGTGTGTGTAGTAATGTAATTAAAGTTGTGGTCCAAATTTCCTCATCTTTTATGACACTTCGAATATTTGAATTCAAATTAAGTAAATAATCACAAAGAAGTCATAAAAAGAAACACTTTTTTCCTTCTTCCTTTTCGTTTAATATTCCTTACTAGAGACGAAACATAAATTATGTCAGATTGTATTTGTTTCTACACAATGACGTTCAGCGAGTCACAATTAACTATTCATAGCAACTACGTAAGTAATGTCGTAGGAATGTAACTGCGTATTTTGCTAATACACGTTGATAGTTGTAAACAAAAATATCGGCAGACTTACACGCGGGCTTAGAATACGTATGAAATATAAAGTTGTATGGAGGTCAGCCACGAACAAATGGCACAGTTAGAACAATACTGTTGCAGTGCGGTCACTTTACTCGATGTGAAGGACTCAGGTCATGGGATCATTACCATTAGGTAAGTTGCTGGCCTGTGAGTACCCGGCGGACGATGACTTTTGATTTGAAACGTCAATACTTGACGTCATGGTGGCTAATATTGTTCACCATTAGGGTGATTTGTATATTTCATATTTGGGAAATTATGATAGCGGCTCAATTCCGCAAATTCATTTATTCAGATAAGGCTTACAAAAAACACTTATGAACGTCAAAAAAAATACAAAAAATACATTTAAAATACCAAAGTAAAGCACAATAATTAATTTTGATACTTGGAAAAAAGCTTCGGCGTTTTGGCCTGTTGAGAGAGAAGCACCCAAGAAAACTCAACAGTACAGCCTTTTTTAAACAAGGATTTTAATGTACAGATATTTTACAAACACTGAAGTAGCTGAGCAGTTTAAGAGCATGGATTGCAAATATAAATGCATGTGGTAATTTGATATATTAATTGTGACATGACGTAACCTTTATCAAACAGTCATACATATTATATTTCTGTCAAAATTGCAAAGGAAAGATAAACATTGACTGAGGATCGAGTGATTAAACCGATAGTGATGGCGTCATACCATAAATTTTTAGAAAGTTGATATTTTCGAAGCTTTCTCTCACTTATAGATTGTTTAAGTTAGCATGTTTTCATTGTTATATTAATAGTGATATAATTTTATTATAAATAAATAAGTATATATCAGTTATTAATAAGCTATTATTTTTAATATAATTGCTGGTGTGTGATGGCATCTTGGAATACACACTTACTACGAGGCAAAAAATGTCAAAGAAGGTTAAATAATGATACAACAAAATAACAGTACCTACCGCTAGTGATATAAACACTACGTCACAATATTGTGAATATAGCTTTAGCACGCAACGATACGGGCCGATGTGCTACGAAAATAGTCGACCGTTCATGGCACCGATTCGTGGCGCTCGTCGACGCATTGAGTCCTTGATAATTAAAAAATAAAATGTCAATTTCACTTCCCGCTCATTCCGGATTGCTATCAAAATTCCATACTTGTAAATTAAACGTCAAATATATGAAATTTAAGCATCTAGTATAGAGGGTATTGTAATAATTAATTGATAAATAATGTTTTTTCTACTTGCTCAAGTCGTCCTATAACTTGTATAGTTCTTGAGGTCAAATTACTGCAAGCATTTAGTACCGATCGTAAAAAATGCAGAAATGGTAAGATGTCTTGTATATTTTCAAAGTGTAATCCCATCAAAAGATATTTAATGCAAGATTTTTCCAAGACCATCACATTAAGTTTGACTTGTGAAAAAAATGACTTCTGAATCTAAACGGCCTAGCTCTACCAACGCTAACTTCAACAAATTCTCAATAAATAAATATAGCTGCGCTGTTTCGCTACTGACATTGAAGTACCATCATGGAGGAAGAGTCGGTAGAGTTAGGTCGTGTAGATTCAGAAGCTTGGCTCGACATGTGATCTGTCATTTTTTACACAGGCAACCTATGAGGTCGTCTTGGTAACATTTTACATGAAATGTTTTTGATGGGTTTCATTCTTTTTTTAAGAAGGCTGCATAGGCCTTTTAGTGTTTATTCTTCCTAAAATAGGTTTTTTAGTTACTATTTACACGTGTAAACTTTCATGTCCAAATTCTTTTAAAAAAATGGTAAACGTCTCATAGTCGTATCACGCCCCCCCCCCCCCTAATTTTAGGGAATGGGCGGCGAAAGAGATAAACTTATAAATTCTTACGAGCAATGATGTTCTGTATATATAAAGGTAAATACGCCATCCGTGCCTCAAAAACGAACCAAGCCGAGGTGTACAGTTTGTACTCTTTATTTAGGTAAATGTGTTCGAAATTCGAACATGTGATGTGCTGTCACAGCATTGGAAACTTTTTTCGATTGTTTTGTGAGCATATCACGAATCCATACTTTTAACATCATTGCTTACGAGTAATAGAATGCTGTCTACTTTCATGTCAAAATCAGACAGGTTGAATACAATTTACATCAGTCCTTAAACTAGAACTAATCTTAAAATAATTAAGCATGTCATTAAAGTGTTTGCAAACAATGAAGTCCTAATAGAATCATAAATTAAAACAAAGAGAGATGTATATATTAAGTAAGCCAGTTGCACTCGGTCGATGACCCAACCAATTAGTTCATATTTAAAATAATTATATTGAGTGACGTAAGAGACTCGTGGCATTATTATGGCTGTGGGACAAAATGTTCAAATTATATTTTTGGACGTCAATGTCACTTTCAGTGTTACAGGGATATTTGCCAAAGTGTCAGTGACTTTCCTGAGAGTTAGCAAATTCATGCAATGGTCATAGTTCAGGATGTAGACTATCTGTTAAATTGAGCTTCTATTTTAGATCTGTCATAATAACATACTTTTATTGTTGGCATGACGGTCTATGACGTCACATATCAATTAACATTTTAAATAGGTACCTCTTTTTTAAATAATAAAATATAGGATTCGATATGAAGATAATCATTAATCATCACAATCATAAACCTTTTATTTAAAATAAACAACATTTATTATTATACTAACTATGGAAACTGATAACTAGAGGGACAAGAGCAGAAATTTATTAGTGTAACATATTAACATACATACACACACACACATTGAACGGAATTTCTCCATATTTTATTTAAAAGCTATAACAGCATGATCCAACGCACTTTATCTGAAACATAAATTAGGAATTCGTTTCAAGGGCTGTTTAGAGTTTAGGTCACCATTTCTAAAATAATTTTAATATTTCTCATTACATGCATGATAAAAGTTTTGCAATTTGCAATAAGAACTGTCCCAAAATACCATTATCTAGTCTTTGGAGAAATCCAAATAGTTTCGGAGTTTTTGTTTCTACGAAATGTCGTGAGATGTTTAAATATTGATTAGATTCGTGGCACCGGGGCAAACGGCAAAGGAGCCTTGCTGTATACAACTTTCGCCTTTATTCCTTAATCACCAAAATCTAATATCGCTCTACCACCCTCTTCAACCTTGTTTTTGCTGACTACAGTTTGGACATCGTCATAAATACGTTTGATATTGAATGCAATACCAAATACTTATTTTATTTATTTTAATAGCTTTGATAAGTTACAACTAGAAAGGTTTTGGAATGAGAGAGCGATCCGTTCTCTGCTAAAAACAGGCCCAAGTTGACTATTACGTCACGCATAACAAGAGTGGGTGGGTGACAATAGCTTCTTATTCTTTCTTGTCACCACAAGAAACTTGATTATCGATAGTTATAATACAACTCATTAGTTATTAATAACTTCTAAATCAAATTCATTACTATAAATTACCATGTATTTTAGAACAAGAATTCCTAGAAATTATTCCAAAAGTTATAAAAAAGCACAACTTTGTGAAGGAGAGGTGAGAATCAGATCTGACCTTTACCAAAAATAACGTGTAAATCTTCATCACACTTTGTGTATGCTGGTAAATTGCCTATCAGTTATCTGTCATACCAAGGTATATTTGTTAAGGTCCAAACATTTTGATTTACAATTTGTTCTTCATATTTGGCTTTGATTACTTTTTAAAGTGTTCTATATTTGGCTTTTATACTGATAATAATTGATCAATCAATGTCCACAATGGCCCCACGTGGTGGGTTACGACCCAATCTTCCCATGGCAATGCTTATGCGATCTTTCACTGTCCGCGCTCGCCGTGGTTATGTCCGCTCTTGTTTCCTTGGCCCCCAATAAATATGGTGTCAGCTGGACCCCCAATCATAGTTCAATCTATGTATATCTCAAGTGGATTTTATTTTAAAGTCAAGTTTTGGTTTCCTCTCGATACCCAAAGCACAGTTACGACAATAAATCCCCATCTATTCTATAAACACAATTTGGTTGATGATAAATCTCTCAATTTATATTCATATG
>PQWD01003215.1:0-25090 GCA_019425675.1 Leucinodes orbonalis
CAGGAAGAAGTTCAAAAAACATATAGCATTCTGTACTTACAGTATAAACAATCTGCACAAAGATGATTCAAAGTTTCAACATCTGAAAAGGAAACATTCTGCAACGGGGACTTTGTACTGGTTAAACTTCAGGTACAAAACAGATATCGTTAGTTGCAATGTGCACAGGTGTTGAGAAGATGATGAACTTCAAGTTATTTTTGTAAATCTGTGAATCTGGAAAAGTTCATTAATGATGAGATATTTTTCATCACCTGGGATAGGTTTTAAAAAAACTATTCCATGAGAGGGAGCGTATTTTTATGATTTAATGAATCTATTGATGTCTTTGAACGCGGGTTTTAGAAAAAGATTTTTTTTAGTTACCTTTTAATTAAAATGTTTTTATAGTTTAAGTAAAGAAGAGTTTGATCACTGTTATCGGAGAATTTTGTTTTTTTTTATTTCATTATTGACTATTGATAGTAAAGTTATATATATTTTGTTGTTGGAAAGGAAAAGTAAGAACCTTCTTATGTTTTGTCTAGTGCTTAAGAAATATTTATTATTTTGAAACAAGACTGTAAGAAATTAAAAGTCTGATTATAAATAAGTTAATTAAAATAAATAAATAAATAAAGTTGATTCTTAAAATAACCCTGTTTTTAATATGTCTATCGTCTCTTCCCTGTCATAAAGTATCCTCCCCTGTGCATTTGTCTCTACTGTACTGAGTATTTACCCTGGTCACTTATAAATCGAGATAAAACAATAAATTGACTGGCTACTTTGTAAACGTTTTTAACTTAATAGTTTATAAAAAAAATGTATACTTAAGTCAAAATATAAAAAAAAATACATGCCGTCACTTCATACAACATATTATCTTAACTTAGAATGACCGTATAGAGCGTTATTCCTTTCTCACTCTACTTAGGTAAAGATCAACACTCAAGTCTTGTCCTAAAATATGGGCTTAGAGTGGATAATGGACCTTACTTTTCGCTAAACCTGGTATTGGCAACACACAGTTTTGAAACCAACAGAGACTCTCACAAGTTTTCTTAAATGTGATATTGTAATTTTTTGGAAACTTCTCTTTTAAAGCTAAGACAATTAGTATTCTACTTCTAAGCGAATGCATGGTAAATACAAAATCAAAATATAGAAGCCAAAAAGCTAGCTACAGTGACAAAGTAGGTGTTATGGCAAGCACACAATATTCCCGAAAAGTTTAAAGTACTTATAAACAAGCTTCTGCAGAATAGTATGTTTCTAAAAATAGTACCTCAGCCACTAATTATATTCTATGAAAGCCACTGTGGTAATTATTTTAACATCATCATTTAACATATAGTGTGCATTCAAATACAAAACTTCTAAAATATTAAAATATAGCACCAAAATAGTTATTCTATTACCCTCTAATTTTATAATTTGGTGTGATTAATATGTAAGTCAACCTATATTACCTAATTGATCAATAAGTTTAAAAAAAAGTCATAACAAAATATATGGCACTTTATAAGCCACTTTTATTATCCCTTACTATCTTTTTAGGGACAGATAAATCAAAAGAAAATGAATTTGTATGTATGAGAACATAAAAATTCCAGGATTGATTTGTTAAAAATAAATTAATCAATGATATACTAATTAATCAATGTTTAAATTAATAAAACAATCAACCCGGAGAGTGCAAGGGGCTGATTATTTTTCAAGTGCTCTTGTATTTGTATTTTTATTCATTAATAGGTTTCATTTGTTAATTATTCTGGGTATTAATAATTACCCTAATGACTAAAAACCTGAGTTTCACTTTTTATGTGAAGTAAAATTTAGCACATTTGTATTCTAAAGCCTTTTGGAAAACGAGTTGCTCTCTGAGGTATTACCGAATAAGTGAAATAGGTAGGTCAGGTCACATATGAACGAGAGAGAACGTGAATGTATAAATGAATATGAAGGTAAGATATCTTCATCACAATTTCAATGAATGCCAGTCATATTTTAAAGTTGAAAATCCAGGTCGAGAACATGAACGTACGTACCGTACAAGTATCACATTATTCAACATTACATGCATAAATGACACATTACTAACTAAACAACTCACCAATATATGTTTTTAGCAAACTACACTACACATTTTACTTCATAACTACTTATTGTTAAATGTAGAAATTATTGAATGATGTAGATTACTCATACACTAAATAAATAAATAGGTTTTACCACTAAGTTGTTGACTGGTTTGTCTGGGGTTGCCAGCCCGAAATTAAATTCCTTCCTCGCACAAAAGAGGCATCTAAAAATCTGTTACTTTTACTTTCAAACCTCGTAAACCTCGCGCTTTTAGCACTAAATATTCTAAATAAATTAAACAGGTCCTTATAATTATTATTTATGTGAAATCAAATGTGTCATAGAATCAAATCAAATAGTAAAATTAGAATCTTTTGTCATTCGGGAGTTTACCGGTGGAAGACATCACTACGAGACGACTAATGTAGAAAACATAATGTTTTATTAATCTGGGTTTTCCCGGTTGACATAGCTACTACAGTCTGCAGTCAATGATCGTCTAAATGCAACCAATTGATTTTTTTATGTAAAGTTTTTTTTATGTGATAGGTGTCATTACTTGTACATAATTGTATGAGGTTGATAATATCCTCGTACTCGTACGAAAGACCATTAATCTCGTATTTATACGAGGAAACCTTGTGCATTTGGCAGCCCTGGATTTGTCGACAGTAACTAACCCAAAGAACCAAGACGTATCTTACATGACAGCTGTCACTTTTGATTATACATCAATGACGTTTAGTTACTGATTGGTTCAAAGAACCAATGTGCTTATTGTCATTGGCTGAAATAAAAGTTTCAAAGAACGTTTATTTCATATCATTGTTAATCTTTTTGAGTGCGATTTTGGTGCCATTTTAAAAGACGGTAATAAGTAAAGTATTGAACTTTAAAATTAACTTAAAAATTTCCATTTAACTCACCGCCTTTTTTTATTACTGTATCGCATCATGAAATAGCTTTTAATATTGGTTTCAGAATGTTTCCTGAATTTAGTTTATGTTGGTAACAAATCGATTTTTTTCATTATGTTGGACAAACGATATTCTTCCGACCAATAGGAAGTCTCTTCAGACCTTTCTTCTGTGAAGAATATGGCCGACATTTTGATATCGCTGTCATGAAGATTTTTTCAGTGACATAAATTATATCTTTGTAGTTCTTCATGCACGGTTTTATGTTCCAAGAACGTTTTATTTTTTAATTACTTTAGACGGTGTTAAGTTTAAGGTATTTTGTTTAATAAAATGGCAGCTGATCGGGAGATTGCTGCTGAAGACAGCATTAGAGTCGTATGCCGATTTCGGCCACTCAATGATTCTGAAGAAAGGCTGGTTCGAAATTTATTGTAAAGTTTCCTTCAGGACCTGACGACAATTGTATTTCAATAGGGGTAAGTTGACTTAACTGATGGATTCCTGATGGGGTACTTTAATATCATCGCCCTAAATTAGATCATGATGACTAATACATTACGACTTGTTCACCTGCTACGAAATGGCCTTTCTTTTTTATTCCGCTTCGATGATTATGATTATTATCACGTAAAATTAGAGATTCTTACAAAATATAGATACATAAAACCAAGATTTCTTTGTTTTGTCGAAAATCAATACAATACCTTCTCGACCTTGACCTGAGTATTCCTTGAATGTCTTAGATTTTTTTACGAAACATATTGGTTTGATCCTACATGTATTGAATCATATTCCTAATCATATCAATTGTTTAGTTGTTATATTTTATAAAAATATGACTTATGCCACATTAGAATCTAGATCACTTAGAATTTGTGTATGGTTTAACTTATTGATGAATTGTTTGTTTACCACTCCATTTATCATTGTTTATTTATTAGCGATTTCTTTCTAGAAATTAAATAACTATTACAAAAATATAAATCCTATTTCTAATATATTATACAAAGTCTTTATTTAAATGGTTTGGTTCATAGGTGGGTGGACCATGGAAGGCCACTCTAACGAGTAAACGCTTTTTATTCGTTTATTAACTGGATAAATGAAAAAAAAAAAATTATCAAATAATAGTTTGTTTTATTGTGTACCATATAAATCACTTTTTTTAACCTAGCTTTAATCAGTATTCATTAAACTTAAGTTTTGTTAAGCTCTTCCAAATGGCCTTGCAAGGAACACGGCTCCAAACAAGGCCAATATTATACATCAGTCGTTCAATTTAAAAATAGAGTTGTAACAATTAATATATTCGCTTTTACTAAAACTACATAATAAGCTCTTTCATTTAAGCAAAACATTAAATGCTCAATATATTTTTATCATTTATAAAAAACTCAACGAACATTACTTGAACACCATCGTATAACTAAGAATATATTAATGGAAATTATTTAAAAACAGTAGTAATGAGTATTAAATTGACATCAAATAACTTGCCAACGCGTATTATAATGACATTAAAAAATTTTTTTTTACCTCAAATGGCCTTCTTATGGGTCCGTTCTTTGTAAGGCCAAAATGTTCCTAAGAAGGCCAAACTAAAAATTATCAATGTCTTTCTTATATTTTTCTTTCTTATTTTTTAACATGTAAATATTTTTTATATTCGTTGCTTTTCATGTAAATTAGTTTAGTTTATTTTCAGACATAACCTTTCCATAAAAGAAATTTAAATATATACTGATAATAAAATAATTTTAAAAGAAATGTCTATTCAATATGAGTTAAAAAGTTTAATAACCCTTATAAATAAAAATATTATAAATATAAAACATTGTTTTAACTGTAACGGTACGTATTTATAACTAAAAAGTAACTGTTCATATGTTCATGGTTTGTACATGTTCTTTGTAAGGCCCATGTACCCTAGCAAGGCCAACCGTCAAATTTTGATTGGCCTTATAAGGAACCATCGGCTTTCCTGGGAACACTACCAATATTTTAACTTAAATCGAGGCAAAACAATACTTTTTTCTTTAGTACCATAAACAATCCTTATACGACAATCCAGTAAAAAATATGAAAAATAATAGGTTATCTAACTAAAAACTTAGGTTTTGCTGTGTGCGCGAATAACAATTGTAACGTCGACAATCGAAGTCTACGAAGCGTGAGATCGCACTGCCACAATAGCGGCGCGAGCGACTCGCCGCCGCATCTGTGGCCTTGAGTTTGATGGATCTTAGTGTATAGCCGAAGGAATATGTGTTTACATGTCAATAACTACGATTTTTTTATAGTTGGCCTTCAAAGGAGCGTGGCCTTCCATGGTCACCCACTTATTATTGGACTGCAAAGTACTTTTACACAGGTTACATTATCATATGAATGCTTTAATGCTCAATGAGTTGTTATTCTTTATTATTGCATAATATATAATGCAATGGTCATTATTTTGAAATTAACATACTTACTACTATTTTGTTCTTTTTAAACTGTTATAGTCTTTAAAGATAATAATAAGACTAACAAAATAGTAAAGCACTTGTAGGGTTTTTAATTTATTTATGTGATGAATAGTCACATAAAATATGTGGTTTACTCATTAACAACACACTGAATTCTTGTTGGAATTAGTTATTTACATACTAACATAAAAAAAAGGAAGTCTTAAATTAATTATTCATTAATTTAGTACAATATATTTAAACCATCACTTTGCTTAAATCATGGTGGAAGCTTTTAAGTTCAACATCTAAATCCCACCACACTTACAGGTCCTTGATAATGCACTATGATACAAAAGCATGTGACTCAATGGGTAGACTTTTGCCATTCTACCAGAGGCTGAGGTTCATTTCCACATGTGCCAATGTATTTTCGAAATAACATATACATTATTTAACACTCTAGCGGTGAAGGAAAACATTGTGACAAAAAATTTGCACACTTGTGAAGAGATTCGCCAGGATGACTAAGGCCTGTATACCCTCTACAGGTAGGCTTGTGCCCCTCGGTGGGGACATTTAATGAGCTGATTATAATGATGATTATTCTAATAAGTATATAGTTTATATAAAAGATACCTCTTTTAGCTAAAACTGTTTCAAGAAATGGTTTTGTCTGTATAAAATATAAGTCATCCAAATAAACATTCATTTCCTGCAATTAAATGAGGTCACTTGAGTAATCCATTGAATCATCCTAAAGTACTGAAAATGTCTTCTTTCAATATTCATAAGTGACAGGCCACTAATATAACAGACCTATGCATAATCACTAAAACATGACCTGCTATTGCTAATTAATTGAGGTTAATAAAAAATATATTTAAGAGCTGTTAATAATGAAGGATAAATAATAAATATTTATTTAACCCTTAGACCTCCAATGATGCCTTAAGGTGCCAGACACAATAGAAAATCTATTGTCTTTTTCATTCCCAGCATTCAATGGGTTAAAACAAGAGCCGTCATTTACTTTAAGCATATTTATTAACTTTTTAATTTGTTTCCTTGTAGGGTAAAGTATACTTATTTGACAAAGTATTTAAACCAAATGCAACACAAGAAAAAGTTTATAATGAAGCTGCAAAGAGTATTGTGTCAGATGTTCTGGCAGGTTACAACGGTACTATATTTGCATATGGACAGACAAGTTCTGGTAAAACACATACAATGGAAGGTGTCATAGGTGTGTAAATGCAATATATTATGGTCTATACTGTAACAACATTGTATATTGATGGTGTGAATTAACATTGTTTCATTTTGCTTATCATAGGAGATCCAGGGAAACAGGGTATAATACCTCGGATAGTCAACGATATTTTTCAACCACATCTATGCAATGGAAGAAAATCTAGAATTCCACATCAAGGTGTCTTACTTTGAAATTTACATGGACAAAATAAGAGACTTGCTAGATGGTAATACCTCTTAATATTTATTATTATACATTATTGTTGTGTTACTGTTGTGATAAAAATTAAATGCTTAAATCTTATTTTAAATTATAGTGTCAAAAGTGAACCTCAGTGTCCATGAAGACAAAAACAGAGTTCCATTTGTGAAAGGTGCTACAGAAAGGTTTGTGTCAAGCCCAGAAGAAGTGTTTGAAGTTATTGAGGAGGGCAAATCAAATAGACATATTGCAGTTACAAGTAAGAGTTTTAAAATAACTTACTTTTATTGACAACAATATGTTAATAGAATGCCATTATAAAGAAATACTTCATTTCAGACATGAATGAACATTCATCTAGATCTCATTCAGTCTTCCTCATTAATGTAAAACAAGAAAATCTAGAGAATCAAAAGAAACTCTCTGGAAAATTGTATCTTGTGGACTTGGCAGGTTCCGAAAAGGTAAAAAAAGAGACAATGCTCAATGAAAAATGTACAAACATGTATATGCTTATGCTAATAATATTCTATTTTTAGGTATCTAAAACTGGTGCTGAAGGTACAGTGCTTGATGAAGCAAAAAACATCAACAAATCTCTTTCTGCATTAGGAAATGTTATTTCGGCTCTAGCCGATGGCAACAAATCGCACATCCCATACAGAGATTCCAAACTGACGCGTATTCTACAAGAGTCCTTGGGAGGCAACGCTAGAACCACCATTGTTATTTGCTGTTCCCCTGCCTCATTCAACGAAAGTGAAACCAAAAGTACTTTAGATTTTGGTAAAAGGTAAGTCTTTTATGATATTCCTTATATTTTATGTCACCTTATGAATATTGAAACATTAAATGGCTTGTACATGAACAAACATTAATTTACATTCTTATCACCCAACAGAGCTAAAACAGTCAAGAATGTTGTGTGTGTTAATGAAGAACTCACCGCAGAAGAATGGAAACGCCGTTATGAGAGAGAAAAGGAGAAAGTGGGTAGACTCAAAGGAAAGGTAAGTCAAACTTGAATAATTTACAACCATATAAGAGAGCTTTCAACATGTATATCAATTTTTATTTCGGAAAGAGATTAAAATATATGATTTAAATAATGGACACAATTTTGTCACAGGTTGAGAAGTTGGAGGCAGAACTTGCACGTTGGCGGTCAGGCGAGACTGTGCGGCCAGAAGAACAAGTTAACCTACAAGAAATTGAGGCTGTTACACCTGTTACCTCGTTCATTGAAGAGAAACCACCAGTACCTGTAAGTATACATATAAATTATTCTAAAACAAGTACAAACTAAAAGTCTTTACTAAGGGATAACCACTATAACCTCAAGTAATATTTTTCCTAGCCTGTACCTGTGGCAGTGTCCAGCGCAGTTGAAGATGCTGCAATGCAGGGCAAGCTGGAAGCATTGTACCAACAGTTGGATGACAAGGATGAGGAGATCAACCAACATTCTCAACTCATTGAGAAACTTAAGGAGCAGATGATGGAGCAAGAGGAGCTTATTGCCTGCACCAGGTATTAATTTATTTATTTATATACTAGCTCTGCCCCGCGATATAAGATATTCTCCGCGTAATTATAACCTAAAATTCAGGCACGTTAAAAAACATTACTTTTTTTTATAAATAAGGTGTTTTCGAAATTTAAAGTAACCTAAGTTTGTCCTTATTACATCAGGTACATGGCAAAAAAAGTCCCGTCCATATCTGTCCAGCCATTTCAGAGATTATCCAGAACAAACAGACAGATGAATAGACAAACTTTTTTTGGTGTATGTTTCATATAAATATATTAAATAAATATCTACTGACAGCCACACAGCGCCATCTAGCCCCAAACTAAGCATTAGCCTGTAAAACGATTATACATACTTATACATTTTTTTTTCTAAATATACATACATATTATACATAGAAAACACCCAGACCAATACAAACAGACATGTTCATGCAGATAAATGTTTGTACTGCCTGGGGAACGAACCTGGAAACCTTGGTGTGATAGCCAATGTCTCAACCTTCACACCAAATGGGTCGTCAACTTGTCATATACATAAGCATGTAGTAAAAATCAATACGTATAGATGACTGATAACATTGTTGGTTTAGATATATCAGTAAGTACAATATATGTATTTTTTGTTATATTTAGCTTGTACAGATACCACACATAAAGTTTTATAATTGTAACTATGGCGTAACTACTTTCAAGAATACTTACCAAACTTATAAAATTTCACATCAAAATTCTGAAAAATAGAAAGGAAATAGAATTTAAAACAAAATTAGCACAGGGTAAGATGTATTATAACAAAGTGTTGAAATCTTACTAAACAATATAAAAATAAGATTCATAAACATTAATTAGTTAGCACTTCTAAACATATGCTAAAATAAAAAGCAAAAGTGATGAAATTAACTGCTGAAATAATAATTTATTTATAAATAATAATAAATATAAAAAACATAATTTATAACCATCAAAACTTAACGGCAATTTATTTTTTACTCGTAGACGCGACTATGAAGCCCTCCAGGGTGACATGAATCGCATTCAGCAGGAGAATGAAGCCGCCAAGGAAGAAGTTAAGGAGGTGCTTCAGGCCCTGGAAGAGTTGGCCGTCAACTACGATCAAAAGTCGCAGGAGGTTGACAGCAAGAGCCGCGAGTGCGATCAGCTGTCTGAGGAGTTGCAGACAAAGCAGGTAATTTTAGGTCTTAACAGAGGTTCAAAGTACACCATAGTTTGGAATTGCTTATTTATTGTCTCACACAATATTCCTTTTCAGTATTTTAGTGAATGAAATGTTTTTTTACCACATGAGATGGATATTTCAAACAGTCACAAATTGATTTTCTATTGTATGTGGAGTCTTCGTGGTTAAAGGAGAACAAATGGTTTTGCTCATATATATTTTGTTTTATTATCAGAGCGCATTGGCGACCGCCACATCCGAGCTGCAACAACTGCGTGACCTGTCAGCTCATCAGCGCAAACGTATCGCGGAACTCCTTACGAACCTCCTCCGCGACTTGGCGGAGATCGGCGCGGCTGTCGGTGGCTCCGAGCTGGACTTCAAGCTGAACGTGGACACGGTCGGCAAGTTGGAGGAGGAGTTTACCGTCGCCCGTCTTCACATCAGCAAGATGAAGAGCGAAGTAAAGAACATTGTGCAGCGTTGCCATTCACTCGAATCGGCCAATATCGATGCGAATCAGAAGGTATTTATTACTCTTTTTATAAGCAATGCAATTTTTTTTGTATCAATAGGCATGATGACTGGGTCCTGAAATCGTAAGAACTATTTCATATTATTACAAATCTGGGTTAAATATAATGATGTGCTTACTCTCAGCTCGAAACCTTATGTTTTATGAATTTATTTAGTGTTCAAAGTTAGATGGGCAAGTCCATTTTTAAAGTACATTAACTGTCAAAAATTTGTTAACAAAAGGATAACACATACAATTTTAAGCAACTTTTGCTATGAAACCGTTTTAGTAAACGCAACATTTAATATAGTTGTAGTACCAAATTCACAAACTATGCGTACTAATTACTGATGCGTGACGTCATAACTAGGTAGCCATTTGTATGAAGCGTTTTTGGGAAAGTCCATTAATGTGTTTTTAAAATTGGAAAATCTCTGTGAGTTTTAATGTTAACGAAGTAATTTTTGACCAATGTTTCTATTATTATGCGGTCCATCGATATGGATCAAAATTTTTATATTCATGCTTAAATGTGTAAGTATTGATGTTTTAAGTGTAAGATTTTTATTTTTACAAGAAAGAAGTGATTTTAGTTAGTGAGTATTATATTTTGAGTTAGTATAGACTTTTTAAAAAAATCTATGGAATGATGTTAGGCAAAGTTGACTTATGCGATTGTAGGATGATGAATAGACCTACTACTTGGGAAAGTTGGAGGCGGGTCGCATAGATAAACAATAAACCAACTTAATGTACAATAACGAAGAAACGTCGAAAAAAAAAGTCCGGACTCGCATTACACATACATGTATTCGTACTAAATATTTCAATTGTAATATTTTTCCTTCTGAATTGCCCAGATTGAAGAGTACGAGCGTTCGCTTGGCGAGTGCCGCCTGCTGATATCGCAGCATGAGGCGCGTTGCGCGTCCTTGGCAGAGTCGATGCGGGAAGCCGAGAACAAGAAGCGACAACTAGAGGAGGCTGCTGACGCGTTGCGTGAGGAATGCGCGCGTTTGCAGGTAACCTTAAGCTACCTTTTATAACATATGTACATAAAACCAGGGGTAGTTTTCATTTGTAAGTATTGGAGCTCGTTATTTATATATTTAAAAGCTTTATTGCACTATAACTGTGCACTGTATAAGAAACAACTCAATGCCGTTCCGTACCAGTTATGCTGAGGGCATGCAGAAAGTAATATTACTTAAAAGTATGATCCTAGATTGAAAACAGATTATTTGAATTTCGAATGGAATTTGAATTTCGCAAAACGTTGTAACGTGTGTTATTTGACAGGCGGCAGAGCGTGTCCAGTTGGCAGCGGCGGAACAACGCGCCGACTCGCAACTGCGCGGCGCGCTCGAGGCACAGCTGGAGCAACTGCGTACCGCACACGCCACACAGCTGGCCGCGCTGAGGGACGAGCTCGCAGCCAACCAGCGCCAGCACCAGGACCTCAAGGAGTCAGTATCACCGCTCCACCACTCCTCTAGCACGCTCACAGTACTCACTAGCAGCTGGCCGCGCTGAGGGACGAGCTCGCAGCCAACCAGCGCCAGCACCAAGACCTCAAGGAGTCAGTACCACTGCTCCACCACTCCTCTAGCACGATCACAGTAGTCACTAGCAGCCGGCCGCGCTGAGGGACGAGCTTGCAGCCAACCAGCTCCAGCACCAGGACCTCAAGGAGTCAGTACCACCGCTCCACCACTCCTCTAGCACGCTCACAGTAGTCACTAGCTGGCCACGCTGAGGGACGAGCTCGCAGCAACCAGCGCCAGCACCAGGACCTCAAGGAGTCAGTACACCGCTCCACCACTCTCTAGCACGCTCACAGTAGTCACTAGCAGCTGGCCACGCTGAGGGACGAGCTCGCAGCCAACCAGCGCCAGCACCAGGAACTCAAGGAGTCAGTACCACCGCTCCACCACTCCTCTAGCACGCTCACAGTAGTCACTAGCAGCTGGCCGCGCTGAGGGACGAGCTCGCAGCCAACCAGCGCCAGCACCAGGACCTCAAGGAGTCAGTACCACCGCTCCACCACTCCTCTAGCACGCTCACAGTAGTCACTAGCAGCTGGCCACGCTGAGGGACGAGCTCGCAGCCAACCAGCGCCAGCACCAGGACCTCAAGGAGTCAGTACCACCGCTCTAGCACACTGGCAGTAGTCACTAGCAGCTGGCCGTAATATATTCTAGCAACTGCGCAGCGGTNTCATGGTCAGGGGTATCACTTACCAACCTAACACATAAGCGAGCTGACCGTCCTGTTCTCTTATTATGACATATTTTTGTATCTTAAATGGGTATCATTTGAAAGTTTGTTTATGCGGGTACGTCAATCTCATTTATTCCTCCCACCATAACAGTTATACTTTTAGTGTAGCTGTGTTCTGACTCATAGCTTGCTGTGCTTGCGTCACAGCTTAGCAACTGTAATAATATCCCAAGGAAAGCTAGTAAATCCCGTAATCTTATTTTGTCAACTTTAAAACTAAGAGAAGTTTGTGCGATAGTGTGTCAATACGGTAGGTACGTAGAGGAAATTTCACTTTCCTTTCATTATTCTATTCATTAATAATTATTGTTATAGTAAATTCAAAAGGAATAATTAAGATTGAAAAATTAATCCATCTAACGAAGTATCCCGGTAATAGGAACCGGCGCTATATTAAAACGATTGCTCTTTGGCAAATATGGCTGCCGCTGAATTATACAGCGGAAGCAAATATTATGCTCGCAAACATTCGTCCCGGGAGAGCCGGCTAGTTCGCGCACTCAAAATTAAAAGCACACAATGAAAATACTCTATAGTAACCCCTCTGTCGCGAAAAGTGAGTGCTTGGTGCTCCATCTCTTAACACTACTTCGAAGTGCCTCGCTCATTGTTGTTTATGAAAACAACGCGGGAGTGTTTTTTTGTTTATGGACTCTCCGGTGTTGCCACTCGAAAATAAATAGCGGCGGTAACGAGCAATATGCCGTAACAAGCTGGAACATTGTTTTGTCTTCACAATCGATTCGCTTGTTTGATGTTGTTCCTAACGAGACGATAACCGCCGATACTGGCTTTAATCTTTGGCAAACACTGCCGTGGAACGAATGGACGTACATAAGCACTGAGACTGGAAAATACCAACTGGACGGTCATTAGATAAATGTAGCTTTTTTCATGTGTAGATACAAGTAGATAGAATAATTCTGTCAGTCGAAAAATTGGATTACGAATCTATCATCTAGATGGCTGTAATTTAAAATAATGAGATCCTTTATGATTCTTGACGAAGTACCTATCTAGAGACGATCGTTGAGACCGACATAAATCTGTCCTCAGCAGAATTGTCTAGAAATAACCAATTCAACCTAATGCATGTCGCGAGGAACTCTGCAAAAGATGACAACGAAGTTGTTTGCCTTACGTCCCGATGTTCAAGTCGTCTTCACAATTGAATATTTAATATCCCTCAGCAGATCCGCGCCATAATAAATTAACAATTTGGACTATTTCAGTCATTTAATTAAGGGGTGACCGCGTACAGCAACCTGCCCGGGGAATATTAACCGCAATTCTCGGCCAACATTCACAAAATTGACACGTCAAATATTTGTAACTTCGTCCTGGGACCACGTTAGACGGCAAACAGAATCGTGTCGGTCCTCCCTTAATTTCCGATGTTTCTACTCCATTGGTTTTTCATCCCAATGTAGCTCTAAGTGCAAAAGAGTTAGGTCGTTTTCAGACTGCGCCAGCCGCTCGAGATAGCCGCTTGTCAAAACAAAATTGCGTTGACTGTGTTTGAATTGGGCCGTATCAGTCACTGTTGGAGATTCATTCTGTCGCGTTGCTTAAGACCTTAGTAGTCTCCAACATATTGTCTCTGTACACATGGCGAGTGTGTGCCTGCGTGTTAGGCGTGCATTTAAAGCTAGCTACAAATTGTTGTTTCAGTACAAATACAATGATGATATTGTTTGCAGTTTGACTTTGCGTTCGATTGGAGGAGTTGTTTGGCAGTCGCCGCTGTAATAACTCGACACTTGTAAATTTATTAAGTTGATATTCGTATGCTGACGCTATTATTTACCTTTTCTATAATATCCTCAGCGGCTTTACGGTGTAGTTTTACGACAAAATATTAACTTACATACACATTGAGATCTTCAATAATTTTAGTCACAGTTTAAGCACCAGATATTATCTAAAAATATCTTAAAGTTTATATTGTACGTGGTTTGTTATGATCATTTGACAATGTGCATTTGTAGTAAAGATTTTTGTTGGTGAAATTATTTTTTTAACTTAACACCGCAGTCAGCTGTACATAGTTCTCTTGCATTTTGAGCCAGATATCCCGGTCCTCTGCTTTTCTCATACAGCCTTCACAAGCGACCTTTCGTAAGTCGTCGGTCCATCGACTCGGAGGGTGTCCTTCGCTACGCTTGCCAAGACGCGGTCTCCATTGTAGGTAGATATATTTTGAGTTGAATAAGGGAGGTATCTTTTCTAGAAATACACTTTTGTGTTTAACAGTTCATTTGTGTGGATATTTATTCATTCTTGTCTCATATAAGTATAATAAATAACATAACCATGATTATTGAATGACAACATACAGTAACAGGATAATCACGAGATACCTGTTGAACAAACTAAAATAACAACGCAAATATTTCAATTAACACTACGACTCTGAATCAAATCAGCTAACCAAACCCCTATTAATATGTTTATTCTCTAAATTTACCTTTGATTAAAAACCTCATGTTGTAAATATAAACTTTCAAAAGCGTAGCATACTTAACAAATATTATATTGTCAACTTTGCGTTCCGATGGTAAATATTAAATAATATGTGTACATTCTACAGGTAAATAATGCTGTCGCTAGCCGTTTACCTGAGGACATATAGTTACAGAAGGACACGTTCTCATTATTATGAATCTAAGTATTGAAGTCATCAAATCAAGGATCACGCAGGTATTATCTTAGCAAACAGTCTTCATCTTGCCATTTCTAACTATAACAAATATTTACAAGCGCCAATTATCCACAAATAAGAGCCAGATTTCTTTAGTTCTTATTCCATGGTTCCTATTGAGTTGTAAGCTATACAAGATGCTATGAAGGCAATAAATAATTTCACATTGAAACCGACCTTCTGTAACGTTGCTTAGTAGCGGTACAGTGTTGCCATTATCATAAACCAAACACGTCAATATTTACCCACACAAACAAGGGCGTAATTTTTAAATAAATTGTGGCATTTCGCGAAATTGCTTCCGCAAATACCATTGTGGGCGCGAGAACGCGAATGTGTACCAACTTTTTCGGTCATTACTCGACCATGAGAGTTGTCGCTTTCCCAGTATAAATAATAATAGGTTTAATTGTCGCCGGCATTGTTGTCATTATGGCTGTGAGCTGCGTATTTTTATTTTTAATTTAATATAAATTAAAAGTTGAATTAAATAACAGTTTCAGCGCGTGTATGCACTTTAGTTTGTTGACGCGGCGATAGATGGAGCTACTTGTATGTACAGGCGCCTTATAATTTAAATATACATAGTATGATATTATTATATAAAATCATCATATCATGATTATTACATTTGTTTGTGTATATAGGTACTATTTTGGTATATTATACATCTCTCTCTTTCATTAATTGTTGGACTAAGCTTTCCTGACAGAGACTAAGTAGCTACAATTATTTATTTACAGTCTTTTTGGAAATCTAAATTAATGTCATTTCGGAATGCGTATTGAAACATATCTGGTCTGCATAAAGGGATTTTTATAACCTTTGATAGATCTACATGTTTTGATAATGTAGGTATCTAATTATAGTGTTGAAATACAATTATTATTTTGTAAAGATAGATAGGTAGATACTTACCTTTGACGTACTGTAACAAAGTTAATAATTTATTTACACGTTACAAAATTATTTTAAACTTCTATTAAACAATTAGTTTGGTGTATGTATTTCTGTTTTTCAGATAAACATATATAATTATGCTAGAATGTCAAAACACGTGTAAATAATAAAGAAATAGGTGTAGAGAAATTATCATATTCAGTTCTACGTCCCTATTTCCATAGGCGCGGACATTTCAAGCTTATTAGAAGCGGCTGGAACGCTCCTAAGTGTATTAATGTAGGCAATATCTTAAATGACGCAGGACGGGCGGCCATCTTGTATCAAATTTCCCAGATATTGCTACAACACACTAAACGCCACAAAGATGCGACTTTTTAATAATGAAGTACCTAGTAATAGGTGTTAGATAAGTTTCGAACCTACCACGTGAACCCAATGCGGTGTAGTATGTTTTAACGACTACTTCTTTTTTAACCGACTTCGAAAAAGGAGATTACTCAATTCGACCGTATATATATATATATATATATATATATATGCTTTTTTTTAAAGTTTTTCGCGGATATCTTCGTCGTCTTTTGTTGGAAAGAGAATACTTCCGAGGTAGACCCATTTTAAGGAAGTCAGGGTCTGACGATGGAGACCAGAGTAATTCAGCAATAATTATCGTAGACATATCGCGATCGAGCAATAAAGTTGAAAAATAAATATATCTGCAACTCTGTGGCACCACAAGCTATAACATGGTCAACGTCTGCCACAAGAAAGATAATCCCCCGATTGCTCGTCGTATGGGGGACCAGCACATTTTACCCGCACTCTGTTAGGCCTATTTATGTGACCGTATCTTTTAAAATTGATCCACCAGTTTCAGTTTAAACAACGTACTGAAGACAAATAGAGACAAATATTTTTTGGTTGTTAAGCTAGGTACCTACTAATAGCTCTGTAGTGATGGAATAGTAAAATGAAATCGCCCAATACTTTTAGTAAGAGCTGTAAAAGGCGTCATAGCTGTTGACTTTTGTTGTGCTCATATCAATAGGTCCTAATACCTACGCTTTTCAAACTAACGATATGCATCCAGCGTGCAGCGGGAGCATAGCCAAACAATAAAATAAGATGCACACCGCGGCAAAATTCTGCTCATCGCGACAGTTGGACACAATATTCATTCATCATAACATCGGTCGTTACATGTCAAAGTGACATAGTAGTATGCTCGTGGTTATGATTTTGTACCCTTTTGATGATGCCTTAAGGTCGAAATTTTAATTAATAATTTTTGTATAAAATAATGTTTGTGACAAAATAAATCGTTATGTCTATGTACTAAGAAGATTGCGACATGTAGCGGATCGTAGTACTATCCTAGATGCCTATCATGCGTACATCGCATCCATCTTACGTTATGGAGTGATTTTCTGGGGAATAGTGTAAATGTACATAGAGTTTTGTGGCACAAAAAAATGCGTACGAGTATTTATGGCATGCCACCTTTTGAATCATGCAAACCTTTGTTTAGGGATCTTAAATTATTGACATTTCCAAGCCTTTACATTTTGAGAGCTGCAAATTTGTTAGAACAATCTTAAGCTATTTAATAGGGCAGGTGATATTTACCTCGAAATAAAAGAAATCCAGATAGATTAGTACTTAAGTCAGCACCTAGAACCACTTTATACATGAAAAATTGTTTAAATATGTGTGTCAAAATATAATAAGATTCCAAATAGCCTAAAATATTGAAAATACATTATTTGTTAAAAAATACAGTTGTGGCTTCTTGAGAAGAATTTTTATCATGTTAGCGAGTTCTTAAACTAAATATATGTAATATCGCTTTGGTTAACTTTTACATGCCATTTTTTGGCGAAACTTGTGAAACTTCATTTGAATATTACCACCAATAATTGTACCATTTTAATGTAAATAAATAAATAAATACGGATTAAAATAACAATAAGTCAACGTATGTGTCAAGCGGCTCGGATATTTTTTGGTAATACTTCTTCGTGATTGTTCATATAGTTAGTTCATTGTTTATATAAGAGTACCCCCACTTAGAAGGACTTTTCTTAACCGAATTGGTGAAGTCTTTAAGAAGGCTAGGGTCCCAAGCGAGTATGTACGGAAATTTTTTTGATTTGAAGGCAGATGTGGTTTATTTTCGATTTCAAGGAAGTTATAGGTCAAGACCGCGCAAAATGGCACTCTAACATCGCTGCCGACCCCTTTGGAACTAAAGTGTGTGCTTTATTATGTATTCATCATCATCAGCTCATACGTCCCCACCGAGAGGCACGAGCCTACCCGTAACGGATGTATACCTTAGTTGTCCACGTGTGCCCACTGCGGATTGGCCGACTTCACGCATAACCTTTGAATCTCTTCGCAGGCGGGCGCAGGTTTCCTCGCGATATTTTCCTCCACCGTAAGAGCGCCGGATAACGTACAAATAATTTCGAAAATTCGAAATCACATTAGTACGTGGCGAGATTTGAGCCTGCGCCCTCCCGATCGGAGGGCAACCGTCCACCATATTTTGTAGGTATTACCACTTTTTTAAAGCTATTTGTAATTGTATTTATTTTTCACTTGTGACTGTGTAACAACTTTCTCTTTTATATAATATAGTTAAATGTCTTGATTGCATTGTTTAATGTAGTTATGTAATGTTCGTGTTTAATAAGTAAATATTTATTTTTCTTTCTTTTTAACGTTTCTGATAGTATTTTGACTTTGGATTTGTATCAGTATTTTATTATGTTTCATATCTAGCAGTTACCCATTCGATAAACTGTGTTGTGAATACAATTGTGTTCAGAAATCGTAAGACGATCCACAGATAAGGGTGCAGATGTGCGTGTATTTATTTAGGATGCGTTCCGTTGCACGCTTTGATCGCTCACTCGGAGATTAATTGAGGACCCCTGAATTATATATTGGGAATATATTATGTATGCATTGCTCGATGTAGTCAACGGTTTAGCTCTGGGTTTGAAATTCACGTTAACTTCAGTTAAATTGGGACTTAATGTAATATATAGCAATCATTAATTGCACTCGTAGGCCTGTATTCTAGAACGAGAGTTAAGCATTGATCTTTACTAAAATATATGTAGAAAGGGATGTCGCTATTTGTTGTATATAGCGCTATCCCATTCTAACTCAATTTAAGTAAAGTTCAACATTAAGTGTCGTTCTAAAATACGGGTTTGAACTTATTACATTATATTATGGTCGA
Source organism: Leucinodes orbonalis (assembly GCA_019425675.1). NCBI lineage: Eukaryota > Metazoa > Arthropoda > Insecta > Lepidoptera > Crambidae > Leucinodes > Leucinodes orbonalis. The sequence continues at coordinate 19,246 of PQWD01003215.1, forward strand.
CGACCCATTTGGTGTTGCGGTTGAGAGGTCGGCTGCAACACCAAGGGTTCCGGGTTCGATCCCGGGCAGTATAAACATTGTGTGCATAACATGTCTGTTTGTAATGGTCTGGTGTTTTCTATGTATAATATGTATGTATTGCAAAAAAAATGTATGTAAGTATTTATCGTTGTTTAGTACCATAATACAGGCTTCACGCTTAACTTGGGACTAGATGGCGCTGTGAATGTCAGTGGATATTTATTTATTATGACATTTTTTTTATTCGAAAGAAAGAAAGAATTAATAAATGTTATTGACGTGTACGAAAAAAGAAAACCTACATGAAAACAGTAGCAATAGGACAAATAAACTATTAAACTATTCTAAGCTTGGAACGTCGCATCTTGTATTCCATATGGTTACAGTAAAAATCATCATCATTACTTCAACCATATTTGTCTACTGCTGAGTGAAGGCCTCATCTAATGATTTCCACGTGAATCGAACCCTAGCAGTCGACATTCATCTGCCACTGGAAGTCTTTACCATGTCCAAGGGCGTATCCAGGTTAGGCGCCAGGAGGGGGTCACATAGTAGTAGTTAGGTTAAAAACTTATAAGGTATTTCGTTCATATACGTTAGTATAGTTCTTTAAAATAGCTCAGGGGGTCATGACCCCATGACCCTCCTGAATCCGCCTTTGACCATGTCATTGGTTCGTCTGGTTGGGGGTCGTTTACACTTGTTTTTCCGTTATGTGGACGACACTTGAGATTAACTTTTTGTAATGCATGGTGATCGAACCTTTAGTCTAGCCAAACTTCCCAACCATTACACCACACGGTTCGTAGCTATCGTACTACCAAGCCAAAACATAACTAAGTAACTATGCACCAATTCCCATTACATAGCTACTTAATCTACTTAGAAGCAAGTCGCTAGTTTCTAAGTATAAGGCACTGTTTGCATTGGAGAGAAGCGTTTAACATAAATTGTACGTACCTCGACCCGCTTAGACCCGACTTACTTAAGTTTCGTAAATTAATGAAATTATTAGCAACTTAGGGCGCAGATGTTCGAAGTTTCCGTATTGTAATATTTCAGTATCGTCGAGGGCATTTCGTACAATGTGCAAATAGAAGGTACTTGGAGTTGTAAGATAAACGGCTCCTTGTTTTGATTTGCAAATGAAATACGTCATGGAATCTTCATTAAAGTAAGAATAATCATTTATGAAGTGCGCTGGTCACGTATGTGGCAACACCGATGGCCGTTGGAGTTCTAGAGTCGAGACCAAGATACGGTAGTTACCTAAGCAAGATGGACGACTTGCTAAATTTGCTAAAGACGATGGTCGCGTGGTGGAGGACAAGGGAAACTGAGAAACGAGATATCTGGAGCGAGTTGCGGGAGCTCTATGTCCAGCAGCGGTCTGCAATAGGTTGGAGAGAGAGAGGCAATTGGGAATCAGGAAGGAATTAAATTTAATATGATGGCGAATTTCCGGGCTGAACGAAAACACGGTATAAACACTGCTTTTTCATACTCTACAGGTATTTAGTGTAGTTGCCAACATGCTCATTGAAGTTTTTCTCAAAGGCATTACTTTTAGACGCAGGTACATACCTACTTTTCAAGCTACATTAAAGGTTTTTCTCATTACCTGTATTTTTATACACCACTCGATAAATAAGAAATTTTTGACGTTTTACAGAGTAGGTCACAGGGTCGTGAGACAATAAACTTAACGAACCCAAGACGAAGACACACCCGAAAATTTTCCTACCGAAAAGCACAATTGAAACCCTCCCGAAGCGTATGTAGCGAGAATTAATTCCCACTGTTCCTACCAGCCATAAATAAGGCCTGTGTCCAAACACAGAAAGCGCAAACAACATAAAACACGGAATGATTGCAATTAAAAACGCATCGTGCGACACGTGACCGACGCCATCTTGAAGTTTGCGCGCGCTGTAATGAATTGGTGATTAATCCTGTTTATTGATAGTTATTTCGTATTCTGTTAGTTTATAAATGGAAATGAAACGAGGGCATTTATAATTCAATTTAAATAAAATGCCAACAACATTGGAGATTTATTTTTCATATTTATAGTAGAATGTTAGGCTATGGTTACGCTTGGTCATTACCAAGGTTTACCAGGTATTATTATTAAATGTAGGGTAATACGAATCTCAAATATCGCGTTTTATTTATTTTCAATTGTTGCATTTGCATTTTAGGAATGAGGTTTTTTTTACAATAAACGCAAATTTTATTGAACAGTATTCTAAATCATATCTATACTTACTATACTATTAGATATAATACTGATTGTTAGAGATTGGAAAAAGAGGGACTCTTTATGATGAACTCTTTTTTCAAGAAGCCGCCGCAGAGGAAGTGGACTTGGTTGAGTCCCGATGGTTCCACACGAAATGAGATTGACTTCATCATGACCACCAGAAGACATATATTTAACGACGTCTCTGTGATCGCCAGGGTGAAAACCGGTAGCGATCACCGTATGGTAAGAGGCACGTTAAATATTAATGTTCAACTGGAGAGGTCTCGCCTGATGAAGTCTACGCTCCGACCTAACGTGCTTCAAATCAATAACCCCGAGAGCTTTCAACTCGAACTGCAGAATCGCTTTGAATGCCTAGAGAGCTGCGTAACAGTGGACGATATAAATAGCGGGCTAGTGGAAACTCTGCAAACAGTTGGGTCTAAGTTTTGCAAGGGACAACGCAAATTAAGACCCAATAAACTATCTCAACAGACTCTCGATCTCATGGCGACAAGACGACAGATGAAACTGCAGTCTTCAGACGACGCGTCACAATACCGGCAGCTTAATAGACGTATATCCAGCTCCTTGCGACGCGATATTCGTCGCTTTAATACAAAGTGTATTAAAGAGGCGATCGAACGGAACAGGGTTCCAAGGTGTTTGCAAGGAACATGTCTGTTGGGCAAAGCCAGCTGACTAGTCTGAAGACCAACAGTGGAAATGTAGTCTCATCTAAACCAGAGATTTTGAGGGAGATTGAGAAGTTTTACAGCGAGTTATATACCGCTACACAGATTCCCGCTTCAAGCTTAGCCGAAGACCGAGAGCTAAGTTAACCCGACATTTATCTGAGGATATCCCGGAAGTCACCTTGAGCGAGATTAGGATGGCTCTGAAACAACTTAAGCGAAATAAGGCCCCCGGAGAAGACGGAATTACCGCAGAACTTTTGAAAGCAGGTGGCACGCCAGTGCTTAAGACCTTCAGAAGCTCTTTAATTCCGTGATCCGTGAGGGTGCGACGCCAGAGGCGTGGAGCAATGGCGTGGTGGTGCTTTTCTTCAAAAAAGGCGACAAAACCTTGCTGAAGAATTATAGACCCATCACGCTATTGAGCCACATTTACAAGTTGTTCTCCAGAGTCATCACGAACCGTCTCGCGCGTAGGTTTGATGATTTCCAGCCCCCGAACAAGCCGGGTTCCGCAAAGGCTTCAGCACCATAGACCACATACATACGCTGCGGCAGGTTATACAGAAGACTAGAGAGTATAACCGGCCATTATGCTTGGCGTTTGTGGACTATGAGAAAGCCTTTGATTCGATCGAGACTTGGGCTGTGCTTCAGGCCCTCCAACGGTGCCATATTGACTTTCGCTATATCGAAGTATTGAGATGTCTGTACGAGAGCGCTACTATGTCAGTCCGTGTACATGAAGAGCTTACACAACCTATCCAATTGCACCGAGGAGTGAGACAGGGAGACGTTATATCTCCGAAACTGTTCACAGTTGCGTTGGAAGATATGTTTAAGCTGCTCGATTGGAAAGGACTTGGCATCAACGTGAATGGCGAGTACATCACTCATCTTCGATTTGCCGATGATATAGTAGTCATGGCAGAATCCATGGAGGATTTAAGCACTATGCTCGAAACCCTAGACGGAGCTTCTCAACAGGTGGGTCTTAAAATGAACATGGACAAGACGAAAGTCATGTCTAATGCCCATGTCGTACCTATACCGATATCAGTTGGAAGTTCTGTCCTCGAAGTTGTTGACGAATATGTGTACCTGGGACAGGTAGTCCAAATGGGTAGGTCCAACTTCGAGAAGGAGGTTTCTCGTCGAATCCAATTAGGATGGGCAGCGTTCGGGAAGTTAAGGCAGATCTTTTCGTCCAAAATACCTCAGTGTCTCAAGACGAAGGTCTTTGACCAGTGTGTGTTGCCAGTTATGACATACGGAAGCGAAACGTGGTCGCTCACTAAGGGCCTCTTGAATAGACTCAAGGTTGCTCAGCGTGCTATGGAGAGGCTATGTTAGGTGTCTCCCTACGCGATAAAATCCGAAACGATGATATCCGTAGGAGAACTAGGGTGACCGACATAGCCCAGAGGATTAGCAAGTTGAAGTGGCAGTGGGCAGGGCACATAGTGCGTAGAACCGATGGCCGATGGGGCGGAAAGGTTCTCGAGTGGCGTCCACGTAACGGAAAGCGAAGCGTAGGCCGACCCCAACCAGATGGACGGATGATCTGGTTAAGGTGGCGGGTAGCAGATGGATGTCAACTGCAAGGGATCGGTCCGCGTGGAAATCATTAGGGAGGCCTTCGTTCAGCAGTGGACATAATTGGGCTGTAATGATGATGATGTGATGTTAGAGATTATTATGTCAGCTATTCGATTGACAGTCAAGTTAGGCATATATTTACAAAAATCGCTTCTCGCAAACAGCGATGCTAGACAGACCTAGTCGCTCCACACGTAGGTAGAATAGGAACGCAGGTTGAAAAAGAATTTTAAACACATTTGAATTTGACGGAATGTAGAGCATTTTTTTTATTTAAAAAGGTCTTGTATATTGCAATGCCTTTTGAACTAGAAAAGGATACTGAGTTTTTAATAGTACGTTCATTCTAATACGAGAACATAAACAAGAAAGAGATATCTACTGAAATAAATATAAGTTTTAAAAGGCTTAGGTTTTATAATAGAGAGAATAGACAGAACAAAATATAGATTTACAAATTTTACTAGATAATCGTTAAACTGATAACTACGAGTGCTAACTCTATGTAATATTTTTTGCAATCGGTCTAAAAAGGTTGCACGAGGCTGGGCGTACAAAAACGGCATTACATATTTATACAGCACCGCCCGACCGTTGTAATAGTATTTTTATTTATGGCGGCGCCCGCGGCGGTAATATCGGTAAGATCGAGGATGATCCGCTGCTGGGTTTGGAGGGATCGCGGACAGATGAACCGATTTTAGCATCGACCGAGATGCTAGTCTCATACAATGACAACAAAATCGTAACTTTGTACCTACTATAGATCAATGATGTTAAAAGTATGAATTCGTGATATGCTCACAAAACAATCGAAAAAAGTGTTCGAATTATGTGACAGCACCCATACACATATTTCGAATTTCGAACACATTACCTAAACAAAAGAGTACAAACTGTACTCTCTTCGCGGTTCGTTTTTGAGGCACGGATGGCGTATCTACCTTTACATATACAGAATATCTGCTATAGATTATATGTTGTGTATATATTTGTTTAAATAAAAATAAGACAAAAATGTTACATGACAAAAAGACAACGCCATACCAAAATGATAGGAAAATTTATTTAATTATTAATTAAATTTAATGTAACGTATTAAGTATGCACTTTCTTTTCATTACCTTGCCCTTTCTTCTTCTTCGTTTGGCCATTTTATAGCATTTCATAATAATAAAATAAATTCATTTCAACATCATTCATTGTAACTCAAAATTTGATCCTTACCACCTAGACGAACGGAAGTCGTCGACAGTGCATTTTGTAGTTAATTCTGGTCACG
>PQWD01003216.1:9196-20626 GCA_019425675.1 Leucinodes orbonalis
TATCCAAATAATTTTATTGAAATGAAGTGTACGTGTTATCCCGAATTTAATGCGAGCGAAGCCGCGGGCAAAAGCTAGTAGGAATATAAAGTATCATGATTGAGGTATAGCATCATTCAACTAATTGAATGTTTATTATCGATCTTAATCAAAGTAAGCTTAGATGTTCCACTGCAGGGCACAGTCTTTCTTATACAGTAGGTATGGTTATGGGAGATGCAACCGTAACGCACCACACGGGCCCCAAGGCGGATTGGTGGGTGGTAACGACTAACATCCCAAGATTGTAGCTGGCACCATCGGCATAACGTGTTCTACTAAGCACGGAATCATCATTACTTTCAAACAATCAGGCGATTCATCCTGCAATGACCTAACCAAACTGGGATAAGCCGCATAAGTGACTTTACACTAAGCGGTTTTGCCTATGGATTTATAACTTTTACTAGGTGATAGACTTGATTCTGAGTCGTCTAGGTAGGTACCACCGCAGTGCCACATATCTTCCCGTGAAATAGAAGTGTTATGCACTTTTGTGTTTCGGGATGAGGGCACTGTAGCTAGTGAAATTACCGGGTGTAAGATATGTAACATATGATATCTCGGGCGCAGTGCGGCATTGATAGAGGATAATAACTGTCTATCAGTTGCTAGTCTCACGCAATACCGCTCTGTCATGGTCAGGCTTATCACTTACCATCAAGTGAGCGTCCTGGCCATCCTGTGTACTTATAACATAAAAAAATACGATCCCCGGAAAACAGCTATCTAAAACCAACATTCAGACAATTAGACAACAAAGGTAGTTTATATTATTGTCTTTTATTTTCTGATAAGCCGCCACAGGGTTCGCTTAACAAGCTCTGTGGTACCATTTTAGGCATCTTGCACGTTTTTGCGGGAGATTTACTCCGCCATTGTTGTGCGCGCACCGTTAGCTGGGATATCTCGTGCCTGTTTAGTAAATGGCACCTATTATTACTAGTAACAAAATAACTGCACACATATTGTTAAATATTTTCAGGATAATATTATTTTGTAAGGCCCTAATTCATGATTATCTGATCTTCAACCCATCATAGTCCACTGCTGGCTATAGTTCTTTCCCATTGCGCACCAGAGATCCCAGTCCTTTGCTTTGTTTTCTGCAAGTCGTAGATCCAATGGGCCGGAGGGCGTCCTACAGTTCGCTTGCCAATACGTAAGGAAGTTGCTTAGAAAATTCTTTAATTTATAAAAGTAAGGCCTGGGTGACGCACTTTTCAAAGTCGAATCAAGTGACTACCGGTCGTTCGTCTCGCCAAATATGAAATATCTCCCTACAACGCATAATGCTTTCCTCTTTTTCTCTCTGAGATGGCCTCAGGTTTCTTAAATATCGTTTAAATTGAGATCGACCTAGGTGCCCTGCCGCCATCAGCTAACCTTATATAAAATGACAAAAACATGCCATCTACCACGACGACGAAAATTCGCTTTGTATTGCGCCCAAACTTTAGTACCTAGTAGATTAATTAACATAGATGCAGTTATTCTGGAGGAAAAAAAATATTTTTTTAATTTTGTCTAATCTTATCATTCAAGACTTTTGATCAAAAATAATCCAATACCTTGTTAATGTCTCAAAGCCTTGTATCAAGAGAAAAGCGTTATGATATTGCACTCGAGTCAAAAGATTCTTAATTTCACAATTTATTCATCGAACCGCAAGCGAACGTTTCTATTTGCTTGGACAAATTTCCAAAATGTTGTCCATGCATAAATTGTATACCTACCTAACGTAAACAGTTTTAATTTAGCAGTCGCTTATCTCAGTATCATATATACTACACTAGTAAGAACCCAACTAGTTTCTTGTACTTTATTCTAACTCATAATCTTAATACTTGTTCTGATTGATTTATCATCTCGTTAGCTCATACCTAGCACGCACGGAAATGCCCTCACGCTAACATATTAACAACCGTATTTCAATGGTATATGACTTAAATTGCCTGCATCTTACGTAGCCATCTACAACTCAACCCACAACACGCTTGAGATTCTATCAAATACGGGGTAAAATTTTCATTTGTTTTAATTACCGTTACATTCAATTTCCAGTGAAATGCTAACGATACTGGTCCGTGCGAGCTTACTGCGCATGCGCGAACTCATGGCTGGTCTAAATTTATTTATGTCAATAATGTTTAAGATAAAAATATGGTATAGTTAAAGCTACCTCAGAATTTCGATTGTTAAAATAGGAATTCCATCCCGTAATGTTATTTATATATTAATAAGTATTTGTTTTTAATAAAAAAAAGCTTACTATAGTATCGAAGATTATATAAATGATCATGGACATATTGACCTCCACGGCTGCACTACATTGGTTTTTTTTATCATCTATTTAGATTTATATAATATTTTATGTAATAATTGACTGCTTAATAATACTTTGTAGATTATTATATTTTACCAATACTTAATATGATAAGAATTGTGAACAAAATTTGCTTTATTTAATTTTATAATAAATAATATGATTCTGTACAAAACACACATTTTTAGAAAAGAGAGACTACCGAGTTTCTTGCTGGATTCCTCTCAGTGGAAAACTGCCAGTGGTAGCTTTATTTGACATTCATAAGTGTTCTGTAAGGACCTAAACTGAATAAACACTTTTTATTTTCATGTTTGCATACACCAGGCTCGGGATATTAACACTTCTATGGGTATGAGGTACAAGTATCGGTTTGTCGTTTGGATTACCTCTATAAATAAATAAATAATAAATAAATAAATATCCACTGACATTCACACAGCGCCATCTAGCCCCAAGTTAAGCGTTAAGCCTGTATTATGGGTACTAAACAACGTTTTTTTTGTAAATACATACATATTATGCATAGAAAACACCCAGACCATTACAAACAGACATGTTCATGCACACAAATGTTTGTACTGCCCGGGGATCGAACCCGGAACCCTTGATATTGCGGCCGACCTCTCAACCGCAACACCAAATGGGTCGTCAATATATACATATCAATAAAATGGAATGTCTGTTTGTAATATTGAAATAACTGTACTACATGCATATATGAATAAGCATACACCAAAACAACATATTATTTTTTTGTCTGTCATTTTGTTCCGGGTAGTTTCTGAATTGGCTAGATCGATTTGAGCTGGACTTTTTTACAGGTAGCTGATGTAATAAGGAAGAGCTTAGAGTACTTCCATTTTTGAAAAGACCTTTTCTTTGGGGAAAGGGTTGTTTTAACCTCTCGGCGCTGATCACGTTGCGCATTACGAAGCGATTTTAATAGTTAGACACCTAGACACTTAGACGCTGACACCTTAGATAAATACATAGGCTACGTTTTACTGCCTGAGAACATCTTATATATATATACCGCGGGTAACACCGCGGGACACAACTAGTTACTAAATATAAAAACCCTTTGTATCATTGCGTTCGTGATCTTTTTTAATACACTGTAAGTATACTCGTAATTATGTACCAAAATTACATACATATAATTCTAAAAATACTTAAACGGTGCCATTTCAAATGCCGTGTTACTGCTCCATTAGAATATATTAATAAAATACCTAGTTTAAATTCAGGAACAAGCATAGCTACGCGGAAGTTATGCCACTTGTCTGTACTGGTGACAGACTTTGTCTATGTTACAAAGTTTTTAAGACTAGGAATCTAGGCGTGGTGATCGACGTTGTGACATGTTGTAAGACAGGTTTTAATGAAAACAAAATACTGGTGACGAAATGTTACTATAAAGCTAATACTGGAGTTGCACTAAAATCTAGTAATCTGTTATATTTCAATCTATAAATAAAAAAAAATATAAATAACGTTTTTTATGTGCTATTGACGCGTTGATGTCTTTTCTAAGCGATCTCGATTATCTACGATGAACTCGCAGAGCACTGCGATATACGTTCACATGTGTACATAGCAACTGATTGTATATAAACCAACTTACTTATAACAATAAACCAGATTCCAACCGTCCGAGTTGAGTCTCATTTCCCCGCTGCGGCCAAGACACCGCCGTCACTATGATCAGTCGCGTGAGCCTGCGCGACTGGCAGCGGGTTCAATCCCTACCTACCGTAACTTCCTAACCCTTGCTCTCCGGGACCTCCGGGAGCAAGCTCTCTATTATTTATATATGTATATATTGTTAGGCTGGGCTAGGGCCCTAGCGACCTAGCGTCCCGGCGAGGGACTTCTAGGCTTTCTAGGGAGTTAGGTTCCTCCTGTTATAATCTTATTTTCTGGTTTGGGAAGCGTTGCCTTACAACCAACGTTTCCCGCCATACTCTTTAGATCTACGAGCCGGAATAAAACTTCCTGCTCGTACATACGCTTTACATTTCTTAACACTGTCCACTCTAGATTTAAGCTTCATTGGAAGAAAATCTCTATATTAACGTTGTATTACCATCACCATAGAAAAATATATTATTTCTCAAAACCGAAAATATTCATTACTTTAAAACTTGTAAAAAAATTAGTTATTGAATTTTTATTAATTATTTTATATTATTTGTTTATAAAAATAATTGTTGTACAATTTCGATATAACATAAAATTCTATATAACCTGGTATTTTACATATGCATAATTGTGCGCATTTTAATTCATGTTTTGTGCTTATATATTTTTAATTTGATGACGATGTTTTGAATAGCTTCTTCCTGAACCCCTTTATATACTATAAATAAGTCTAATTAAATAAATCCTAAACTCGCTACAAATCCTCAATAATTCTAAAAACCCTAAACATTTATAAAAAGATATCATCATCATCATCATCAGCTCATTAAACGTGCCCACCGAGGGGCACGAGCCTACCCGTATAGGGTGATTAGGCCTTAGTCGTCCACGCGGGCCCAGTGCGGATTGGACGACTTCACACACAACCTTCGAATCTCTTCGCAGGCGTGCATGAAGGTTTCCTCACGATGTTTTCCTTCACCGTATGAGCGTCGGATAACGTACAAATATTTTCGAAAATTCGAAAATACATTGGTACGTGTCGGGATTTGAACCTCAGCCCTCCCGGTAGGAAGGTGACAGTCCACACCACTGAGCCACCGACGCTCAAAAAAATGATATGTTCTATATAAATCACTGACCGTGCTGGCAGGATGTGCAGGTAGCAACACCATTGGCACCTTTCTCTGCTTCCTCACACCGTGGGGGCGACGCCGTGCAGTGGGCGGGCCCGTGGGCGGTCCCACAGGTACTCCGGCATTGGGCCCAGAAGTTGGACCTTGCTGTCGCCCTAGCCAGTGTGTTACTAGCTTCTCTTTGCTGTTAGCGCTGCCGTACTCAGGAGGCTCGTTCTTTGGGCAAATACATATATAATTAAGCTTATGTACGCATAACCAAATAGCTTTTGTACGGGTTGTTTGATTCTTAAGCCAATAGATTGAATCCTTGGTGTAAATAAATTTATTATTATTTATGGTAACTACTCTGCTCTATCTTTGTCTACCATGATATAGGCTTTTCCCTGGAGATTAATTGCCGTGGCCGATCTGGAAGTCTTGTAATTTTTTGAAAATACTGCAGACAATGAGTAGAAGTAAGGTATCAACTTGGATGGTTTGGATTACCTTAAGCTGAGTTCGACTACTGTGCGGTATGCTTACAGTCGTTTGGGTAAATAGAACACAGCATATGCAGGGTTTTAATACTCTATGAGCCTCATGCTGTGTGCTGAATCTTGTAGTAGAGTCGAGTAATACAGTCTTAGGGCTTGTAAGGATTAAGCAGGTGTTGGATATAAAGATTCAGAGAAGAAAATAATTCCGCCACATCTCGGGCAATCACTTAATTAGACCTGCACATTCTAACCTTGTAGGCCGACTTGAGTTGACCTATATCCAGCAAACTGATTGCGACAGGTTGAAAAGATAGAGAAATTTACCAAAGCCGTAATCACATACATATCACCACGTTTGATTCAATGCCTCTCAAACAAAAAAAAATATTGCCAGTAATATCTACGTGTACATACCTTTTTCTTAGGCTCTAATTTAGCCTCGAGCTGTGTGCTGAGCTTCTTATTAGTGTCGACCAGCACAGGCTGGGGTTTGTGCGGCTCAAATGTGTTGTGGTCGTAGGGCGTCCGCGGTCGCAGGCAGGCGCAGACGCGGCGTGCGGCCCTCCACGCTCCTACGGCGGCTATCACGCACTGCACTGCAGCTGCTGCTAGCACACACATGTTGGCTAGCACCGGAGACCATGCGTCCATCTCCTCCTGCAAGATAAATAAAGGTATTAGGTATAGTTCTGCCGTGGTCTAGTGAGCATAGTGTTCGGTTTAGATCGCTGTAGGAGGCGTCCCGCGAGGAAGTCACTTTGTGCGATTTTTCCTAGTTTAATTAGGATATTGCAGGCCGAATCAACTGATTGTCCGAAAAGTAAGATGATCCCGTGTTTCGGAAAGCATGTTAAACCGTCAGATTTCGCATTTAATGGGTTACGGCCCAAACTTGTGGAGTTTAGGCCGTAACTACTACGTAAGCAGAGCTACAGGCTACAGAAAGGCCAGTCCTGCAGTGATAAGATTGCAGCCGGGACCGACCGCTTATCGTTACCTCTGAAACAGGAATCCATCTATCTTAATCAGGGAATTCATACGCCGATGTCAAAATTAAACTGCGACAAATCGCACAGTGACTTTTTACTATGAAGTCTCCCCATGGGATTCGAACCAACGACCCTGGATCACACAGCAATCTTTACTACTAACAATGGGCAATCCGACGCTTTACGGTGAAGAAACACATCTTGAGAAAACCTGCGCGTGCCTGAACTGAAGTGTTATTCGATTATAAAGTTAAATTTTGGTTTTATCTTGGTAATTTAAATATTTTTATTTGTATTTAATTGATTTGATGGAAATCGACTTTGGCTTTCAAGCAAGATTGAGGTCGAGCCTATTCTAATGTACAAAGATTACTACCTCTTTTTGTTTTAAAATGTAAATACGGCTTAAATTAATAAGTTTGATATTCATGTTACCAATTTGGAATTAGTTAAAGCCGTTCTACTTATAGTCAAAACAGAGTTCAAAGACCCGCCAATTAGTGACGATTTGTTTTGTTTTACGTCACCCCGCGACGCCTGACGCCTCAACGGTGTTCACTTTCTGACTCATTCGTCAAATCGTTGAGAGGTTTTTTATTAATATTTTGTTGGACATCAAGCGATGTTCAAATAAAGCTTCGCTTTCAAATAAGAAATAAAATGGATGCCAATATAACGGCAGCATGCTTGCTGAATGATTCTTACAATGTAACTGTAATGTAATTACAGTAAATTACTACCTAATTGACTTTGATAATTTTATTATTATATAATTTACGGTGCTCATTAACTTGAAGAATTTACCGATATGGTGTTCGTAACATTTCTTTTTGTACTTCGACTATGATGAATGATGATCCATAAATTGTGATGGTTGAGGAATCAGCTCTTACACCAAAATTCCGGGTTTGAAGCCCGGGCAGTACAAATATTTGTGTGCATGAATTTGGCGCTTTGTTAAGATCTGGGTGTTGGAAAGTATATAAGTACGTTTATCCAATGTTCAGTACCCATAGTACCTTTTAACTCCGTTAATATTAATCTTTGCATTTATTCGTTAATGGGCTGTTATAGAAATACGAGTCTAAAAACGGTTCATTCCCTCAAATCATCCGCGAAGGCCGCGGTAACTAAACGAAATATCATAATATCAATTACATCATCTGCGCACGCGCAACCTTCCATCGCCACCGTTAAGTACCGGATAAACCGAAGGCTTTTATATAATATGAAAATAAAATATTATTTAATTATCATCATTCTGTGTACTACTGATAATTTGAGAACTTTAATCATAATTTGAGAAGTCGGCGATTAAACCGATGGTTCAGGTTCATTCCCAGCAAGTACAAAGATTTGGGTGCATTAACATGAGCGTTGGTGGCTCAATGGTGTGAACCATTCGATCGGGAGGGCTGAGGTTCCAATCCCGCCAAGTGCCAATGTATTTTCGAATTTTCGCAATTATATGTACGTTATCCGACGCTCTTACGGTGAAGGCAAACATCGTGAGAAAACCTGCGCACGCCTGCGAAAAGATTCAAAGGTTGTCAAGTCGGCGAATCGTAGGCTCGTGCCTCTCGGTGGGGACGTGTAATGAGCTGATGATGAATATATTGTTACGCATTAACGTAATTAAAATTAAATTAAATATGAAGGCTTATATGAAATGTCCACTAAAGAGTATGACATGCGAATTGTCAAATAGAAAAAAGTCTAGTATGTTCTACATGTTTCGAGAATTATGTGGAATGACGTCGAGGTTTCTAGCTTAGCGGGTGAACGGGTATATAAGGCGGACTGATGGGTGCGCCAGCAGTTTTGTGTTCTACTCAAGAGCGAATAAAGCGAAGTAGCTGCGACTACACGGAAGAAGTGAGTTATACAGTGATATCTAGGGGATCGTCGAGTGTGATATAAAAGTGTGAAGAGTTTACAAGCGATTATAACGTGTGTGTGCGGAAATTATACGGACTCATCAAATGTTGGGTTACAGTGTGCAGTGTTAATCAGTGATTTTGTGCGCGCGTAAATTTAATAATTAAGTGAGTGTGTAAGTGTAATTAGTGTTGTGAGCAATTAATAGTGGTGAATTAATAAAGTGTTATTCTTCGTGTTCGGTAATAATTTACCCAGAACCTCCAGCTCTTAACAATATTATTTGAGGCAACGAAGATGTGCGGGATGCGTAATTGTAGATTACACGATCGCGTCACGAGAACATTAGGAATGACCCCGGCCTCGGCCCGCGTTACGACATCACCTATTATGTTCATTAATAATGTTTGTATGCACGATTCCATTACACATATATTATTTTTCAATTATATTTTATTTGTTCTGAATGGCATATATTGTCATTACTCATTGTTTACCCAAAACGAACGGATACGACCCTTTACAACAAGGTACTTTTTGCTTCCGATATAGATATTATGCATTTCGTAAATGTGGTATTTGGACAATATCATTCAATTATTGTTTAAAAAAGACTGAACTATTAAGTTTTTATGGATGCTTCTTTTTCAGCAGGCCAAAACCACTGAATTTAACAAAAAATATTTTGAGAAATCTCGTCTGTTTGTCGCTAGCATTTTCAATGTAAGTGGAAACAAATTAAATTATTTATGACATTACATTAGAAACCTCAAAAATAATAGTATTTCTCCACTATTAATTGTATGTTAATATACATGTAAACTTCCACTTCCACTTTAATCACTCTATCTGAAAATGAAAAAGTGTTTATTCAATTTACGTCCTTACTTATGAATGTCAAATTGAATAAATGTCAAATGAAGCTACCACTGGTTCGGTCGGTAATTTTTTATTGAGAAGACTCCAGCAAGACACTCAGTAGTTACTCTTTTCAAAATATTTGTGTCTTGTACAGAATTATATCTAGTACAAATAACCGCATAAAAAAATGTTTGCGTAGTTTTAAACATAGGGATATAGGGACAGAGACAGCCACTTTATTTTATACTATGTAGTGATTGAAGCTGTTCTCTCTCTTCAACCTATCACAGTCCACTGCTGGACATAGGTCTCCCCATTATGCGCCCGATTATCCAGTCCTCCGCTTTCCTCATCCAGCCTCCACCAGGGAGCTTTCGCAAGTCGTCGGTCCATCGGGCCGAAGAGCGTCCTACGCTACGCTTGCGAGGACGCGGTCTCCACTTCAGCACTTGTCTGCTCCAACGGCCATCGGTTCTACGACATACGTGACCGGCCCACTGCTACTTCAACTTGATGATCCGGCAGGATTGAAGCAGTTAGTTTTGCTAAGATAATTACCTGAAAGCTGGCGGTGGGCGGAGTGGGTGCGCGCGCTGTATCTCGCTGCAAGCCGGTTGCGGCGAGCACGGCGGCGCTGTTTCCGCCTGCTATGCTGAGCAGCGAGAGGGCCAGGAACGCCGTCACCAGGGGGCTGCCGCTGCAAACAAAACGACGCATTAGGACATGGATAACTTAGTATCGACCGAAGTGACGTCCCCACCGAGGGGCACGTTTAGGGTGTATAGGCCTTAGTCGGATTGGCCGACTTCACGTTAGACAGTAGTTCACAAACCTTTAAATCTCGTCGCAGGTGTGCACAGGTTTCCTCACGATGTTTTCCTTCACCGTTAGAGCGTCGGATAACGTACATATAATTTCGGAAATTCGAAAATACGTTGGTACGTGCCGAGATTTGAACCTGCGCGCCCCTGATCGGAAGAGTCCACACCATTGAATTACCGACGCACGGTTAGACTTACGAAAGTGAAATGATTATGTTTAAAGAAATACTTCGTGCTTTGGATGACACGTTTCGTTACTTTCGGTGCCTTGATTGTTATCTGGAGATCGATTCTGTAACTATCAGATAGGTTATCGATTAAGGTGTGACTTCGTGTCCCGAGATAAGTACATTTCTCTTACTCATTAACGTATCGCAGTCCACTGCTTGACATAGGTCTCCCCAATTACATACTGATGATTTTAGGCTGTAATGACAACATCAGTATGTCATCATTACAGCCTAAAATCATCAGTATGTAATATTCATAAATAAAAAAATAAAACAATTTTGGCCTTATTCACATATGACATGTTTCCATGAGTCGTCATTTTTTTTGTTGGTATATATAAACTTCTTGATATTCTTTTTTTTACAAGATAAACAAAAATATATTCAAATATATACATATTTTCAAAAAGCCTAGAACATAAATTAATACAAAAGATATTTATTCATTGGGAATACATCCTATATAAAATATCTGATTGAGGTCGCCACCATGTGGAAAGGTGCCCAAGAGGCTGGTCACGTTGCCACGCTGAATTGCGAGGCTAATTCTCTGTCCGAGATAAAGACCAGCCTTCGTATCGTGAGACGACTCTCCAAACGCAGATATATATTCTTTCTTGATATTCTTGAATAGTTCAAGAATATTTAATAGTTGAATAAATCATTCGAACTCATTAGATTACTTACTAGACCACTACTACTTACTTATTAGACTTATTATTTAGAGCGTCGGTGGCTCAATGGTGTGGACTGTCGCCTTCCTAGCGGGAAGGCAGAGGTTCAAATCCCAACTCGTACCAATGTATTTTCGAATTTTCGAAAATATATGTACGTTATCCGACGCCCTTACGGTGAAGGAAAACATCGTGAGGAAACCTTCATGCATGCCTGCGAAGAGATTCGAAGGTTGTGTGTGAAGTCGTCAATCCGCTCTGGGCCCGCGTGGACGACTAAGGCCTAATCACCCATTATACGGGTAGGCTCGTGCCTCTCGGTGGGGACGTTTAATGAGCCTATGATGATAGAC
>PQWD01003217.1:0-73892 GCA_019425675.1 Leucinodes orbonalis
TATTATTTTTACTTTTTAAAGGGATATTACTTAAGTTCTTGTGTCGGGGGTTTTTTAAATTTTTATATAGATAGGTTCTTGCCAGTAGCGTTAAAAGCAGCACAACTATAGTAGACCGTAGAGTGCATTTGACAACGGGCTCACTGTAATCTAATGAAGGGTGAGTGCAATACGCTGCGCAGGAAGTATCGCGGTTACATCTCATATCCTGAGTGTTAGTAAACAACTCTGCACTAGGGTTGTCCTTTAAAACTTTTGGAAGTTCAATATTTTTATATAACCCGCTATGTTTTTATTCAGTATGCATTTAGTGATGTTTATTATATATACTTTTAAAATTCATTTTATTTGTCAGTGCAGCATTTACGTGTATAAATAGTAGGTAGGTAATACAATAGAATTTATAGGAAACATGATACCAATGAATTTCCGTCTTTCAAAAACATTTCTTATATTCTACATTACTTTTAATCATACGCTTGGATAAATACAAATCAATAAAAGTAAAACTTTCTCTTTGACGTATTAGTGTTTAACGATGATGCTATTTAACAGGAATTGGAGATCGACAGTAATACGAGTATCATGCCTCAATAAACGGTCATTTGGCCACCAAGCCGTGATGTCGGAAATATTTCAGTCCGTCGCAAAATTCTAGACAGGAAATTGAGGCGACGAAATATACGAGAATCAAAACGTAGAGACAGACGATACGAATCTTTTCATTATTTTAATGGACACAATTTTATAAAAGTTTCTTTAATAGCGTTAGAGTTTTAACAATCTGGTTTGAAATAACGAAGCCATAACTTAATGTAGGTGTCGAAAAACAGCAGAAGTATCCCTGTAGGCATTCTAGTAATGGAGTCCAAGTATTTTTCTTACTAAAGACCTTTTGTTTTGTTTATTTCGTTGCGATATTAAATAACTGGGATAGGAAATATCCACATACTAAAAATACGGTTAAGTCCATAGATCCAATGTGACACTCACAGCTAAATGACAGGCCGTTCGCCACCGCCGTGATCTACGTGAAAAACGACCACATTTCCCTTATCGCAATTTTGTGTAAGCGCAGCGCGTCTGTACAGGCAAAAATGTGCAGTCATAAATTAAAACACCCCTTTTGTAAACATATTGATAGGCACAGGCTTTTTTAATGTCTAGGTAGCCTATGTGTAACGTTACTTTACATATCACATATGCCGGTGCGGTATTTGCACACGCTGCTTCCACTCACGTCCATAGGCGTCATTCAGAAAAAGTTCATGCCACGGGCGCACCGTGGTTCTTACGTAATGTAAATCTTCACATAGACTTAGGGCTGTGCCCAAAATCTTGCAGTTCCTAAAGTTGGCGTCAATCCTATCTGTTGATACGAGTAGTAGCCACCGGAGACTATCTAAATGTATTAGTTAGTTAATTGTTTAACCGTACTTGAATATGTAGTGGTGTTTAGAGGTTTGGTCATGCCCCATAAGGCGGAGACAGGGCCCTGTAATAATTCATGAGACTTAACTTTTGAAAAAAGTCTTTCGAATTTTAAAACGACATTTTTTTTACTCTGAGAACATCTAGTATTGCACGAACGAGACAAATTATTCAAGCGCTCCTAATGTTTTGAATACATACGTGATGAGAATTTTAGTAAATGTTTTTCTTTACGGTACACTTTAAATACGTTATAAGGCCATACAGTCACTTTATAAAATTTATTCGATCACATCTAACTTAGTTGTACGATCAAGTACTTCAGGTATCATATCATAGCCAGTATTTAAACGGGGGCATCTGACAGCGAGGCTCAAATTAATTATACATTTTATCACGCCATATCTATTGCCATACAATAAACCTATACATAACAAAAGACTTTGCCAGTCCGGTTATTAGAAAGTGTTATTCTCATTCGAATAGAAACGATCCGATTTAGTATATCGATAACGGTACCACACTATTTTGCCTACGATCTACTACACAATGGGCAGTCGTTTGTTTTGTCAACAGGCGCACGTGCGCACAGTTGGCTGAGCCCGCGCTATGTTGAGCAATCGATTTCTGTATTCGAATCCCAATCGATTATGAACCTATTATATACTCCCATGAAAACAAGCAATTTTGATGATGATATCAAATACGAACAATGTGGTGTTCGACAGTTTCTAAAGTTGGAATAGAATATATTCCACTTGATACAAACTTTCGAAATTCGTATTAAGATTTCATAATTAGATATCACCTTATTTAACATTATTTCATCATCACATTTCAGGAAGGACCGCTGCACATTATAAATAACTCCGACGAGCGCCATAGTGGTTGACCGTCCAAGAAAATAAGAAACGATTCATTTTAATAAGATGTTTTAAAGAAACAGACTTTCACATTTTAGATTTTGCGGAGAAACTTAAATACATTTTTTAAACTCATCTTACACTGAAAAATTAGGTTTCGCATATCGATTTATCAATCTTCACAGTTTGACTTAAAACTTCAAATCGATTAACTTCTCAGATTCAATAGGTAGACTGACGTGTGCCAGTCGCTAATTGTATGATGTCTAAACATGGGATGAATCAGATGAACAAATTAGATGTTTCACCTACACACTTCATCTAAATGCCTTCCAATATTTATCATCAAAAACTAATCGTATACGGAAACTTTTCCTTACTAAAGGCGTCCGAATATAATTTTGACATTTTAAAGGTAAGTTATCTGCTCATTATTAAAGCTTGTATTAACGCTTTGATAAACAATAAACTATTTAGATGCGCAATCTCACTCAACAGTGTCCGCGGCAAAAGTCTGCCCATCGCGGCAGTTGGGCACAATTTCTATTAATAATCACATCGCTCGCTACATGTTCTAATGACATAGTAGTGTGCTTTTGATTTTGTACTCTTTCTATGACGCGATAAAGTCAAAATTCAAATGAATAAGTTTACGTTAATATAACAATAACAATGCGGCTCGGACATTTTTTGGTTGACTTTCCTTCGTAATTGTGCATCAGGTTAGTTCATTGTTTGTCTAAGAATTACGGTTACTTTAATAGTCAGTGGCAGTCCACTGCTGGGCTTTAGTGTTTAGAAACCATTTGTTGTAATAAGAGGGGCTACTACACCCAGGGCAGTACAAACATTTGTGTGCATGAATATGATTATTTGTATTGGCATGGGTGTTTCTATGTGAAATATTTATGTATTTACAAAAAATATATAAGAATATTTATCCGTTATTCAGTAGGTACCCATATTTCAGGCTAATGCTTAGTTTGGGGGCTGGATGGCGCTGTGTGAATTTATTTTATTTAATCTCCTCGCTAAAGTGGTTTAGAAATAAAAGGTATGTGTAATGAGAAAGCGCTGTTACGAGTTCTCTACTGAATGTCTTATCACTCAGCCATCACCTACAGCAACTAATGCCTGTCACCAGCAGATAAAATGCTTGAAGTACAAGTATCAATATACGAAATTCAGCTAAGTGAATTCAGTTATAATTTTTATTTAAAGTATTTTGTATTAAAATATTTTTTATTTCAATAAATTCCTATTGGTTTTTAATATTAATTTTGTACTTAAATCAATATTTTATAATTATTGATATAATTAAGTAGCAATGTAGGCATTTCTGTTTGCAAATGCAATGTGACAATTGTACAAAAGCACAATAGAGCATCCGCCGTCCGTGACACTAATGAATTGTTTCTTTTGTTCATTGGTAATCTATATACATTTATCAATTTATCCGGTACTAAATAACAATGTGACTGACAAAAAAAAACCTTTTTATCTATGTTAAGGTTTTTTGTTGTCTTTTGTGTTGAAATAATGCAGCACTAAAGGTAACTTCGACAACAATCCTTCTAGTTATGCTTAATCGACTAGGTTAGAAAAGTCGGCTTCTTCCCAGTTGGTAAACTTCCCATTTCGTAAACCTTAAATTATAACTATCAAAAAGTTGCGTTTCGTAAACATTTCATTTCATCATACATTTAATCCCATTTGGTAAACTTTGTTACTATTGTTATTTTTGTACGGTACAGTCAGTGTCCAATTAAATTAAAAGTAGATAAAGGTTTTTAAAAGCTGTACAGTATTGAAATAGATTCTCGATCAACAAAAATCGGTTAATGTGTGTCAAAATACCATATGCCGCAAAAGAAACGGAACGTATGCAATTTTGTTTCAGTTTTACAATTTTTTTTAGGTTTTACAATGATGGCGAAATGATATCAAAACGAAGGAAAAGATTCATTCAAAACGATAGACAAATTAACAATCTACTTGGCGATTCCAAAAATTGAAAAAAATCATTGAACAATTTTTAATAAATTTATAATGTTTTGTTATTTGTAGTATTTGTTTTTAACTTTGTAATTTTTTAACTACATATTGTTATTGTTTATATACTTTATTTTTTAGAGTTGACTTTGCATGTTATGTAATAATTGTGTATGGTGTGGACTGTATCAGTTTGCATCGACTTTTAAAAGTTGGGTTGGGAGATAATCTCACCTTAAAATTTTATTTTCTTATAAAATATAATAAGTCTTAATCTTGTCATTGAAGTAATCAAATAGAACTATGGTTTTATTTTAAAAAATTAAAGGTGATTTAACTTTTTTTTGTATAGTAAATAATTAGTCGTAATTATATTATATGTTCACTTTTTATCTGTTTTTAAATATCAATATTTATAATAAATACGTATAGCCCGACTATTGATCTGGGATTAAAAATATATGAAAATGTAATTTTTACTTTAGTGTTATATTTTACTTACTTGACTGTACCTTTTTCAACAGAAAGTTTACTAAATGGGAACTAACATATGCAATTACTGAAATGTTTTCGAAATGGGAACAAATGTATCAAACGCAACTTTTTGATAGGTACAATTTGAGGTTTACGAAATGGGAAGTTCACGAAATGGGAAGTAGCCGAAAAGTCCTTTAGCTGCTTTGCTCTGGTGCCTTTGATCGCAGTCTACTGCGATTCATACGATAAGTTCCTACACTTTACATAGACTACCACTATTTGCTATCCTCACAAATTTATGAATATTATGATTTATTGTATTCTTAAATCTGTGGCTATCTCCAAAGAGACTAAATAAAAGTCCCTGGTTGGAAAGAATCTCACTTGCCTTAAACTTTCGCGACTGGTGCACATTGAATAAAAAATATTTTTTAACTGAGACGCGATAAATTTAAAACTTCGTATAAAACAAAAAAAACGCGCAAGACGAATCTGACACAGGCAGATTGAGTGCAACTGCAAAGTCATCGACACACCGGGAAAAAAAATCGTTTCTATTTTTAAATTTATCCGGGTTAGTTTACGAATTAATTTAGCTTCTGAATTAATGGAACTGTATTACAGGAGCCTTCACGAAAAATCTCAATATTTAAAAAAGGATGGAAGTAATACATTTTAAAAAGAATACATTTCCAACATTGTTAAAACTAACGATATTTTGTTTTTGTACAAACCTGTGTAAATTATAGTTCATCACCATGTTTTCTTTGGCACTATCCGCTGCTATGAATCCTGAAACAATAAAAAAATATATATTACTATTTCTTCCATAAAGATACCTCCTTTCCTATCAACACATCATAAGTCATAACAAAATAACGATACCGATACAATTAGTGATAACTTTATATTTTTGTGAACATTACGAAGTCTTTAAAGGGAGTGTAGAGAAAGTGCTAAAAGAGAACTAATTGAAAAGGTATATTTTTTTAAAGATGCCATGATACTTTGGACGAGAAAGAGTTCTCATTCAAAGATCATCAAAATCTACACGTTCTAATAATTTATTGCTTTATCCAGTCAAAACAACGCGATTACAATACGTATTGAATATTGTTTCATAGCTATAACAATAAAGTGTCTCAAAATACATTCTACTGTACAAAAAAATATAAAACAATATGTTTTCTCATTCAATGGTCACACATTTCTAATTTAAAAGCCTACAACAACCCTGAAGTTAGCGCCAGCAATCTTTTTTACACTTAAAACATAAAATATTACTTAATATCGTATATTGCATACACGATGCAATTTGCATAAAATATAAAGCAACATAAATCCTAACACTTGCGACTACAGCTAAAGGATGCTTGGCAATATTCAGATTCAAATAGAGGAAACCCCAAAGTAAGTATTTCAGGCAATAAAATCGATATATGACCCTATAAGTCAGAAATTGGCCCATAACACACAAGTGTTTACTCTTATGTGGAAACTTTGGCGTTATCTCTGGAAAAGTGATGTGTGAGTATCACCTGTGATAACACAATAATGGCTTCAACAAAAAGGCTTATTCCTATTTGTGTACTGGAATATATTAGGTTATTATTTCATGTTTTCAGTTCTATTCAGATTTCAGGATGTTCCGTCCGAATAACAGCAACATTTAATTAGTATTATATTGTATTATTTACACCTAAAAAAAGCTTTATCAGAAATTGAAGGATATCTTTTGTGGTTGTACAGCATTCTAAAAAAAATTTAGGGACATATACTAGGTTTTTAAATCTTAAGTAATATGAGTTATTTTTTGACTATATATAGACTATACATAGAAAATAAATATTTAGCCTTTCACGATTTTATTTTCTCTCTCCATTTCTCAGGTGCAAAACTATGTCAGTTTTACCCCATTTTGCACCAGATTTTCCGGTCCTCTACTTTCCACATCCAGTCTCCATCAGCTACTGTGCACAGTAAGACATAAAAACATGTCTTCTCCAACTTGCCTGCAAATCGTGGGGATATTGGTAAAAGAAAGTCTTTACGTTGAGGTGGACCAAAGTTTAGCAGTGAATTGTCACAAGGCTGGAAGGTATTAGTCAATACATGATGCCCAGGTTCGTAATTTTAGCAGTAAAGGAAATTTTTGTTAGGTAAATGTTAGTATCAGAGTAAAAAAAAATCTTATGGCGTGAAGTTTGAATCCCCTTGCCAAAGACTAAAAACCATCTGCGTATAGCTGCAGTCAGAAAAGAAAATGTATCGTACCGACTCATAAACCCTAATATCACGAGGTTCATTAAATGGAAGTCATTGTATTCAAAGATATTATTAGCGCCATTAGCTCGTAGTTTAAAGTCATGGCCATACACGATCATCACAACCCTGGTCTGCGGTCAGTCTTGCTAATGCCATAGACGTGATTCGTTTTTACCGTCACAGAACTGAGGCAAACCGCACGACACGAGTTTCTTTTTGTCATCAACCATAGACGATTAGTTATTGTCGATAGTGCCGCATTAGAACCGAGATATTTTGTTCGATAGGTCTTGAAGCGTGAAATTCCAAAGTAGAATGTATTTTTAATAAGAATATTTTGGTAAAGATATTGAGACAGAATGTATTATTAAACCACACATAATTATGTACTTAGAGCTTAGATAAAGAAAAAACTTACTTAGAGTGAACTTTACGATAACAAAGCGTTATGCAATAATCTCTAGCTTAGATGAAGATAGAACAATACCTTATAAAAGGATAGATATAATACGAGTAATAAGAGAGCGGTGCTTCTCTTTATCTACTTTTTGTCTCCAGGCCGGTTCTAATGGCATTCCCAGGAAGACAGTGACGTTCACTCCTTACTCCATATATGCAAATAAGCAGTGTATACCCTGTGCGTCCAGAAAACCCTGAAAATGGCCAATATGAACCCTGAAAATGGTTCCTACTTATTCGCCCATTTTCCTCTCTAAATTTTAAACAAAATATTTTTTGTTTTTGCGATTAGTATCACTCACTTTGCATACCTTACTCATAATCTTTGTGCACGCCACTGCAGAAAGAGTAGGGCTGGTGATAATTACCTATATTATAGTCTGCCGTCACCACACGGCTTGCAACACAGAATTACTGATTAATTATATAGCTTGTACTGTTCTATTTTACACAAGCATTATTGAATTACTAATCATTGTGCACAACAGCTCCATCTGTTGAATTGTTTTTACTGCCTTATAAAATATGTCTTTCAATACCTTTGTTATAATAAAACGATCAATTTCTAACATTCGAACCGTGAAGTAAACAAGGTTGCTACACAATATATCGTAAAAACGTCAACTGCGTTTACCCATATACGTTTAACGCACGCTTTATGAAAATAAACATTATTGTTTCACTTCAAAAAGAATACACAATTAAGGTGAACTAAGAATGAGTGGTTTGTTACTAACAATCACGCATCACATATAAGTAATGACTGGCAATATGTTGTTTTTAATAGGATTGTATTGTTATTTGTTCCTTTAAAATGGGGATTTTCACACAAACATTTGTTTCACCGACAACGAAAAATACAGAAGATGTAGCAGTGATGCTATTTCACTTAAATATTAGTTTGTAATTGATATATTTTATTTTTCTATCAAAGCTTTCTAAATACTTGAGTTGTAAGGTATGTTTACGCGATTTTCATATACGCCAAAAGGTAAGTCAACCAGTAAGAAAACAATTCCCAATTCATTCTATATACAGTTAATGTCAAATCAACAGTGTACTTCTAGTATGAAATGATTTAAAAAAAATGAGGTCAGTGATCCGCTGGACAAAAGAATAATATCGACGGTAAAACGCGAAACTGTGTACCTGCATATACCAGTAAGTTATATTCGGTTTACAGCAGTTTCGCTTTTTACCGTCGATATGTCAACGTAATCAATTCAACGTAAAAAAATCCTTTAAGCCAAAATGTATTTTTTACCTCATAGTTCCGTTATGCTAGAATGCACTCTAGTTAGCTAGACGATCCGGACGACCCACGGTTGCCGCCGAAATAGCTAAATCACTAAAATTACACTCCACAAACCGACAACCGAGATTCCGCCCCAGCCGGCGGGGGCCATCGTCGCGTGTCCCTGTAGGTTCGCACAGTCCCTATTCGCGTAGCCGGCATGTACCGGGCCGCTTTTCTCCCCAAACATATGTTAGGCTACCAAGCCCCCCCCCGCAACGCCCTAAGCCGAGGTTCGAGTCCCGTTCGGGGACGCCCTTAGGCTCGTTGTGTAAATATTAAGGCTGAGAGCCATCTGCGCTCGCCACTTGCCCGGTGAAGCTGTAAAGGCCATCTGCGGCCAACAGCAGTAGTCAGTTCGAAAAAAAAAGCACTCTAGTTAAGCTTGTTTGCTGCTTCCCAGCAAAAGGTGCACCCAAAAAGGGCCGAACTATTTCAGTTGCAAGTTCTTATCTTGCATATAGAGAATGCACTGAGAGCGTCGTGACAGCCCAAGGCCGGTAACGATAAAAACTGCATCGTTGCAACTGTGCGGTCGACGTTCTCTAAATTCCTATTTCATTCTAAAAAGATCAGATCAAGGTTGCCACTCAAGTATTGGTCAATGATTTTTATTAAAGTGTGCAATTTTAAAATTTTCAGCGCCGGGATTCCGTGCTCGATAGAAAATCTGATTTCTGTTGGATAGGTACGAGTATAAACACGTCTGCACGGCGCCTAAAGGGTTAATTTGTTAGGGGTTTCCGCTTATTTGCAAAATTAATCGATTGTTTATTCTATCGTCTGCTGTTATAAGTGATAAACCAACCAGCTGCACACATAACCTAAATCACTACATAGTATAAAACAAAGTCGCTTTTTCTGTCCCTATATCTCTATGTATGCTTAAATCTTTAAAACTACGGAACGTATTTTGTTGAAAGGAAGGTTTATATGTATAATAGCACTCATTTTATAGTGGAAAAATACTATTATTTTTGAGGGTTACCGGGTGGCGGGAGCGTACCTATTATAAGCTTGGCACCTGTGCGAAGCTGGGGCGGGTCGCTAGTAACCTTATATTTTATCACACACATGTGAGTGTAATTGTATATAACTCTCGAATACTCTTATTAATTTTAAAATAAGGTTTTCGTGTTTGTATACTGACTCCAAGTGTTTTCGCGGTCGGCGATGCAGTTTAATAGTTATGCAGTTAGTACCAAATATTCGGATCACTTAAAATTTCAAGGCACCTTTGTTAAAAATTGTGAATAAATATTATTGTTTTTAACCTATACTACCAGATTCAGTGCCTATGATTTTTATAACTAAATCCTTGCACCTGGCTCGTGAGTGTTGACCGGACAAACTTTTTTGCTCCAACGTATTTCTTCAAATATAGAAACTATTACCTACAAACAAATTTAAAAGACCTCTTAAATTATCTTAAAGAAATTATGATAACTAACCTGGATTTCAGATTATGTATGTACATATAGTCAGCAATAATTTTAATTGTCATTTTATTACTATTGCCTTAGATTGAAATAATGTTACTTGAAATTTATATCCTTTTATTATTTCAGTGCGTTTATACTACTGGGAACATTTTTATAAAGTTATTAAACAGGAAACAATTCATCTAGCCCGTTTAGATGCAAAGTGAGCTTATCGGAAGAGTCAATAATATCAACGTCGACCTAAACAATTGATCCAACGGCTTCCACACTTTGTCTTTTGAAGTGAACAGGGCGGTAAGACGCTCACCTGATGGTAAGTGAGTACGAGGTATATAATTTAACATAGCTAGGGTATTAATATCAGATGTATTCCATGGCACAGGGAATTCATTTGTTGGAGACGCCTCTAATCGAATTTAAATATAGGGTAAATCAAAAACAAATCAGCAAATATAAGAACAACATATTTTTGCTAAACGACTTTCATGTAACTTTTATACAATGTGGGCGGGCTCTCCCCGTAGAATTCAGAACGACTTCAGGATCATGCAGAGATTTAAAGTCAAACTCGGGACCACATAGGTAGTTTATTATAACCTGGGAGCACGGCAGTGCCCCCGCCAAGACGAGCCAAGCGAAGCGCAAGGGCACTACCTACCTTTACTTGGAATATTGCGCAAAACTTTTTATTTTTTATACTTTCATAGAGTAAATATAATTATTTATATATTTAATAAACCAAAGAAATAAATTCAACAAAAAATCTTAGTAACAAAATTAATAATTATTGAATAATAAATACTAAATTAAAATAATATATTATTTAACAAAATCGAAAAGTACGTCTGACCGAGGCAGGGTTCCCAAAACACTGGCAGCATTCCGCGCTGAATAGCAATGCTTATTCTTGACCAAGGAAGCTGCCGGCTCTGGAGTCCCCTGTAGCCTCAATCAAACGTACTGACAGATCTTTCAAAAATAATTTGGCCTCATAGAGTTGGTTTTCGATGTAGTTCATATTCTAAGGATATGATGTCAGTAATACACTAATTAAACATGAAAGTTTACAAGGACTGTAAACAGTAACTAAAATCAAACCAATAAACACTAAAGAATTAAAAAAACACTTAAGAAGCTGCTAGCAATTTCCAAAAATAACTGAAATCCAACCAAAACCGTTTTATCTGAAATGATGCCAAGACAACCACATAAGGTTTGTCTTGTGAAAAAAATATCAGACCTCATGTTGAGCCAAGCTTCTCAATCTACACGGCCTAACTCTACCGACCCTATCTTCAGCAAATTCTACATATCAAATTCATATCCCACCACGCCCATTGTCCCATCCACAGACATCCGAATAAATCTGTGGTCCCATCCCATGTCCTTTCTAATTTTCGGAATTATATGTACGTTTATCCGACGCTCTACCGGTGAAAGAAAACATCGTGAGGAAACCTGCGCACGCCTACGAAGAATATCGGTCATAAAATTCCATCTCTATTCCTCAGGTACACCTCTATAATAGCTGCAAACAAGTAAACACATTAAAACAACATTAAAACCATTGCCCAACATGGATGCGTAATGGCACCTGAAAGTTCAGTGAACTAACGAGCTAACAAGCAATAAACAAACAGACAGAATGAGCGCTCGAAATGTTGTATCAGTTGTATGTGTTACTATTATGGTGATAAGTGAGTGGGACCTACTTAGGACGTTGTTAATCAAATAACCATAGACTTACTACTACGGTTAAATGAATTCGAGGAATCTTTTTTACAAATTGTATTTTATTTCTAATTGGGAAAAAGCCCTTTCATTGGCTGCCAACTGCTGGTCTTTCGAATATAAATAATTGCCGGAAGTGCTGTAAAGGCCAACAGGATAAGGTACATCCGAAAAAAGCAGTTGATATGTCAAATGGATTGGGTCAAAAGTTGTTACGTAAAGAAGTCTTGACATCATTTTCCTTAGTAAACTTTGTACCTAAATTATGTCACCAATTTTGTTCCTGATGTTACGAACAAATAGAAAAAACATATATTTCGATAGATGATGTCCTTTATTGACGAAAATGTATGGAAAAAAAAGAAGAAAATTAAATAAAAGACATATTTAAGAGATATATTTAGGTATTTTGTGTATAATATTAAAATAATTCAACATTTCTTAAAGCGAATGTGTAACAAATCACCGCCGCTCTGTAATTCGGTAACGTCTGTACTCGTATCTATGCAAATGCAATATTGCATATAATTACTATCCTATGAATATTTATTGTCGGGAGGTCAGAGTGTAAAAACGTCGACAATTTCAAATGGAATAAAAATGTAGACTTTACCTTATGCACTGTCTTCGTATTACGTATTTTAAATTATTTGAAGTTTATGTTTTTGAATTAAATTATATTGAAGTTTTGGAAAAGCTTATTAGGGTTGTTCATTTTAATATTTCTTAAGATTAAGTCAAATGCAATTATATTTCGCTTACGACAAAGTCCTTTTTAAAAGTACATTTAAAGTGGAAGGTTCCAAGAAATTGGTTTTTCTTCACATTCACAACACAAGGAAACTGCGGTCGGCTCATCCCAGCTTATGTTACACTTATAGCAGCAACTCGATACATCAAAGGACTCATGTACTTCATTCACGATATTTGTAAATATACTGTAGACTTACGACTGTTGTATAAACAAGGAAGTGGATTAAGAGTGCTTGATTTACTTGTGCCGATGCAACTTTACGCATTACTTTTAGATAATGAGCTAACAGAGCTGAATAAAATGCTGGGAACTCTGTCCTATAAGGTTCTATAAGTAATAGCTTCAGACCTGCTGTTCGTTATTTTTTTCGAACTGAAAAAAAAACTGTTGGCCACAGGTGGCCTTATCAGCTTCACCGGGCAATAGGCGGGCGCACGCGCAGTTGGCTCTCAGTCGTCATGTACTCTTTGTACTATAATGTAGAAGAAAAAAATATAAGCCTTCCTTATTTATCTAGCGTAATACTTGTGACAGTGGTATGCAATAGGTTCAAGATATTATTAGCATCTAGATAGATTATTAGAAGAGATGCATCCAATAACTTTTTTATACTATAGGTAAAAGAGTAAACAGTTCACTTAATGGTCCCATGTACATTTTCATTTTTTTAATATTTGAATTTGCCAGGACGGGTGTCGCTAAAGGAAACTTTTTGAGGGTAAATGATTCCACATTCTTGTCGTATTTGGTAAAATAACGTCAGTAACGTACTGTAGAAGACATTAATTTTTATTTAGATGGTGGATGGTGTAGATGAAATTTCAAAATTTCTTCAGACTCTGCTTTGTTTAAAATCATGATCAGGCATAAACTCACCAATATCTCCCGCTATAATGTTATATCTCGATATTACTAGAATCTATGACCCTGTAGGCGTTAGTAACGCTACTTTGGTCCCTTTTTTAAGATTACTTGTTTCCGGAACATAGACGAGAGGACCCAGTCATCTGCTGGATGATCTTATTTCATTATTAGAAACATAAAAAGGATTATGCAGCAATATACATAGTTTTATTTAAATTGAAATTTATTTGTATTTGTATAGGCCATAGCGGATATAGAACAAGAGTTCAATGGATAAGATAACCAGGTCAATAGTAATAAAATCTAATACGAGTTGTATATACAAACGACAGCTACATTCTAGAATAGCGAATTAGTCCAATGAGATGGAATGACGGTTATTAATCAATTAAATGATCGCAACACCTTTAATAGAATTACCGGTTAAGCAGGCGGATGATCCTGGCATGCCATACGATCAATTGTATTATTCATATTAAACGTATGAATTAGTCATCATCATCAGCCTCTAACGGTCTACTGCAGAGCATAGGTCTTCCCGCACAGCATAGCTATGGGGAGATTAGGCCGTACCCCAGCACGCGGGCCTAAAGGGTATAGGTGCGAACTAGTACTTAACTTTTTTACATTTCTAATAATTAACGTAATCGTCTGAACGCAGTCCTCTGGGGGTTATAAGTTAAGTCTGGAGGAAATGTTTTGGGATTGGCTAGCCATCTATACAAATCTCCGATAGTTTCTGCGTAGGAGAAATATAGGTAGATAACGATCTCCATTGCGATTGTGATCCCCTAATACATAAGCCGAACACTACTCCCGAAGATGGTTAATATTCTGAATAAAAGGGGGTAACTCGTAAAAGCTCTTACAGGTCAACATGACGACAGGTCTGTAACCAGATAATGATGAGCTCTCTTTATCTTCAAACTATCGCAGTACACTGCTAGATATATCCTCCAGTTTGCGCCAAATACTCCTCATTTATAATATTCATAGCTAACC
The DNA here is from genome assembly GCA_019425675.1 of Leucinodes orbonalis. Taxonomy (NCBI): domain Eukaryota; kingdom Metazoa; phylum Arthropoda; class Insecta; order Lepidoptera; family Crambidae; genus Leucinodes; species Leucinodes orbonalis. The sequence continues at coordinate 14,575 of PQWD01003217.1, forward strand.
CCATACTCTTGGCTTTCACGAGACTTTGATCTATCGAGGCGGAACTCCTTGAGGATATACAATGTATTAAAATCTCTTATAACTTATACTATCCCATTATTTTCTAATCAAGCTGTTTAATTGTAAGATATCTTTACATATTCTGGGCTCCCATTGTTCGGTTTCCAGGTCCCCATAGTTCCCAAGGAACGAATCTCACGGTTAAGGGAAGCACTTGCATTGTCTTTGTTTTTTAACCTAAAGCAGCACTGCTCTTCTCGACGAATCAACTGTATGATTTTTGGAATTCTCAGTTTAAGGTCCCACGATCACTTATGTTTACACTATATAAAATCGTCTTTATCCAAGGATGGTTAGTATGAGGATCGATGCTTGGGGAATGTTTTTGGAACAAATAGGCAACGTTTTGCTGCGGGAGAACAACTTATGGGGGCACAGCTAGTATGGAACAAAATATGCTTTTCGAGGATGACTTTTATCGTACAAAGGGTTCCGTTTAAATCTTTAGGAATAATCGAAATAAAAATATATAAGGATTTTAGCTACTCTTACATTAGTTTCTCCCTAAATTTGCATGTTTCAAGAAACTGTTCCATATAAACAAATGCTAAGTAGACTATGCACAAATTAATCCACCGCTACGAAGTGATTTAATAGGAGCAAAAGCGAAGTTCCTTACGCGGCAATCATGTGAACACGCAACGATCACGTAGACATAAGCAAACGACTCGTTAACAAGGAGTTCCCACAGACATTAACAGATAAGCTCGATAAGCAAGGGACTGCTAACAACTCTGAACTTTGTACTGCCTCGATAAGAAAAATGTCGAACATTGTCTATGTTTTTGTTATTCTGAGAGTTGGTGCTGGCAAAGGAAACAATATTTTAAGTACAGATTTCGTTGAAGCTTTTTTTTTGTACAGTATAACACAAGATTTGTTTGTTTTTAATTCTTAGGTACGAGTAGGTCAGTACTTTGCAGTTGCCATATGTCAGCCAATCAATAACCAGTTCATAATATACCACATTGTTGACCTAAGGCCACACAGCATAATGTCTTATGATTAGCAATTAGGAAGGGGGGTTTATGGATGATTGATCATAAAAGTTAATGAATCTCGTGCACGTAGATTAATTAACCTTTAAATAACAATTGGAACAGCAAAATTAATCTATTTAAAAAAATTGTGGCAGCTTTAAGAAGAAATTCAATTTACCAGCTAGCACTGTGAATCATTAATCAATTTAGTTCACCCAACAAAAGCTATCACCAAAATTAACCGAGCACCGTCCAGTCTTTTATTAATTGCATTTATTCACCATATCGGATCCGTGGAATTGGTTTTGCGTAACTTTATTTACCGGTAGTCGCGTCCCAGGTGTGTTATCGGTACAACAAGTTCCACCGATTTGTCTACTTAATTTGGATTGGTTTTCTTTTTTTGTTTGTGTGGTTATTTGATACAATGGATACATATTTATGTTATAAGTACTCTAACATAAAATAGGTATGTTATATTTCATAGCTTCATTCTTCGATATAATTCACCATGTACCTAGTCCCTTTAACCTTATAGGTACTAACTTTATTTAGAAATAAATAAACCAGCCAAATAACTTAAAAAAAATAAAAATTATTTCTTGATGTGGTCCTCGTTTACCATTAAATCCAGTAGAGGTTTTTGTTACACATTACTGAATAACGCGTTACGAATGCTATAATGGGGGAAAAAATAGGTAAGATTGATAAGCCGTACTTATGCGGACAATCTGTTGAAAATCAGGTAAACAACCAGTAGAGATATTGTGTTGTTATAAACAAATATGCATCTTTTACTTGCATAAGTTATGCTCACGTTGTCAAAATGATATGTAATTATGTTTGACTAACCTTATATAACCTTCAAAGCCAAGTCTACACTTGAACTCATTTGGCCTTCGGGCCGGCTGTTTCTTACACTTGTCAGAAATATAACATTTGCTCTACAAAAACATACATGCGAGTAATCCTAATTGAAACCGTGTCGCTCCAGTTAGCTCGATGTCAGAACTTTGAAATATTATCTTAATTGTCTCGGGACTAAGCCTGACGCACAGCTATTCCGTTGTGTGACATCTCTTTTGCCCGACTGCCGAAGGAGAGTTATGTTTTTTAAGCGTAAATAAATAAATTTATATGTATGTACAACATATCCCAAAATACCTTTTGGAGATTTAACCATTTAATTGTACGTAAATAGTAAGCTAGTATATGAAGTTTAATTATTGAAACATATATTGTTGTCGTTTGTTTGTTCATAAGTGTTCTGTAAGGACCTAAACTGATTAAACACTTTTCATTTTCATTTTGTGTTCCGCCTGCACTACAATGAATACACTACCATATGTTTGCACTATATGACATAGCTTGGTTTTCCCTTTTCATTTTTTTTGTTTTTTTTTGTAAATTTTTAAATCATAACTTTTGCTCTCAGACTGAGAATCATGTAAATGAGCACAAAAGAAAGCACAGAAGATCCCTTGAATTTCAAAATGAATTCAATGGAGTTAATGATTATTTATTTGTGATTTTAGTGGCCTTTAGGAAACATGGTTATAACCAGTCGTAACATCAACATTTTGTGTACATGTACAGAAATAATTCTTTTTTCGGACGGTCTGGACGTTCACCTGATGGTAATTGATACGCCAGACCATGACAGAGCGGCATTAAAGGATACCAACAACTGACAGACAGTTATTATCCTCCATCAATGCCGCACTGCGCCCGTCACCCGAGACAACAGATGTTAGGTCTCATATACCCGGTAATTTCACTAGCTACAGTGCCTTCATCCCGAAACACAAAAGTGTCTCCTGTATCACGGGATGATATCTGGCACTACTACTAGACGACTCAGTATCGAGTCTACCACCTAGTAAAAGTAAAATTCTGACCTAGTAATACTTTAAAAAACGTTGAACGCAGTACTGCTTATGTACTTAAATAATATATAAAAAATAGTTTAAGTATCTATGTAACATAATAGTAATTATTATTTGAGCTTAAAGAATAAAATAATATTATACAGATACAATCAAAATTTTTCTGCTGGAGGCGACACGTGCAGTTCCGATTTGTTTGATTCTCAAAAGTAAGTTTGCTGAGAAATATAAACATGGGGGATGTATGGGGTTTTTTCGTTTTAACTTTAAAGTTATTAAAATATTTATGTATTTGATTTAACCACTCAAAGCATCATCACGAAATCTTTTTTGTTCTAACTGACCTCGCAATGGGAATCTAAAGCCTATACTAGTGGTTTTGGCGCGCATTCAGCCATTGCAAATTGATTTAGCTATTATGGTTATACTGGAACGAAATAATTAAATAGTTCGTGCGGTGACAGAGTGCGTTACGAAATCTTTCGAAATTTTACAAGTTTTGTATAGATTAGTACAAAAATCCAATAAAAATTCTGTATCTAATACATTATTGTCGCTCGATTCATAATGTTCTTAGACGTGACTGGATAAACACACTTTTTACTTAGAAAAAAACATAATTTTGTGTCTTATGTTATCCCGTATTTAAGTTTATCAACCAGCCTATTATTTTATACTGCACTTCGACACTGCAATAGGCTTTGGGGATGTGATTTAAAAAAATTAATTACGGTTTACCGTTACCGCTGACTGATATACCACTGTTTGTTTGCCACAAGTTATTTTAAAAGAACAATTCAAGATGTCATATGATCGGCTATTTTGAATACCCCCAGTTCGGAGTATAATAATGTTATAAAACTGGTTTGAACGTATGCAAAAGTGTATTAAATATCGCGGAGAGTTCTTTGAAAAACAATTAATGGTAATAATCTATTAGATTGTCTATACTCATTTGAAACGACAGAACTTAAAAGGCAGTCTTAATTAATTCCCTAAATGAAATCCATTTGATATTTTCTGTGATTTAACCAAACTACTTTATAAAATTACTGTTTTAATCGTATCCCGACATAATGATGTACATTTAGAAACAAAAATGTTTACACAAAATAATATATTTTCTGTGAAATAAAGTAACTATTGAGCATGCCATGAGAATGTCATCTCGCGTGGATTCTCTTTTTATGTCCCGGCTTGTCAAACATTCTATTCATCCTCCTGCATCTATACAGGCAGAACTAAAACCTCCAGTGAACAAACCGTTCCCATGGTAGGTTCACACGCGGCGTCACACCCCGTGAGCAATGAAGTAATAGCTTCTTAAATGGCCCTGGACGGGGTTGGGCGGCCTTTGACCTCGTCATAGACAGTTGGACTTTAGACAGTGATTGTGATCCTTTCACGTTAAAGTTGAACGTTTATTTTAAAGTTTATGATAGCGGAATGACTCATTTAAAAGGGATCTTTTAGTGGTATTGTCCCTTAAGATAGTGTGATTCATTGTATTGTGTTTTGGGCAAATCAAAATACTTTGTATTGTATCAAAGAGGTATTTAGTGTTATAAAAAAAAACTTAAAAATAAGCATATTTTAAATAAATGGTGTGTCGTGTCCCGTTTAGTACTGGCCCAGGTACCAATTCCCGTTTTAAGCTTTTAATAAGCTTACATTTTATTAATTTTATCTTTGTACTCTCATATATTCTCATCATATAACTTAGTTAACTACTGACAAGATGCACAATATATAACCAAAAAATGTCCAAGCCGCTTGGCACATACGTTTACTAACATATGATATACTTATAAGACACAAAATTATTCATTAAACATTTTACCTTAAGGCGTCACTAAAAGGGTGCAAAACAAAAGCACGAGCATACTACAATGTCACTATGACATGTAGCGAGCGACGTGATAATGAATGAAAATTCTGCCCAACTGGCGCGATGGGCAGACTTTTGCCGCGGACACTTTTTGAGTGAGATTGTGCATCTAGTTAGTTTATTATCTAAGAATTATAATGATAATTATTATCAATAACAGGACTTTTAATTTACCGTTTTTATCGTATTGACATTTGAAAAGTAAGTAATTCAAGCGCAGATGCATCTTAAGTAATTGCATAACAAATTGCCGATATGACTAATTGAAAACGCAGTTGAAAAAATAAATTGGTCTTTTGGCAGCTGGCTAAGAGGTTAACGCCATAATATTTGCATTTTTTAAATATCGAAGGCAGGTGCATTATTGCACCGTTTAAAGTGCAAACAAGAGCCTTCTCAGAATATTAAGTCATACTTATCCTCAAATGCAGTGCAGGTGTGTAATGTTGACCCTTCAGACTTTTTAAAATTTTGGTGTCGAGCCAATTCTATTTTGACCATAGGTATTTCATGATCATTTGTCCACTTTTATTCAGTTCGGAACTCAATTAATGGACATATAAAAACAAAATTTCGTATTTAAACGTTACCAAGCTTCAAAATTATCTGTAGCCCACTTTAGAAAATAAAATGGTTATTGAATTTAAATTTATTTTAATGAAACAAGTTCAAAGTCACTCAACGCGCAATGGAGCGAGCTATGCTCGGGGTCTCTCTTATAAGATAAGGGGATAAGATCACAAAAGATTTAATCCGTAAGTGAACTAAAGTTACCGACATAGCTCGCCGGATCAGCAAGTTCAAGCAAGAGCAGACGAGCTCTGGAGTGGAGACCGCGTCTCGGCAAGCGTAGCGTAGGACGCCCTCCGGCCCGATGGACTTGCGAAAGGTCGCTGGTGGAGGCTGGATGAGTAAAGCAGAGGACCGGGATATCTGGCGCAAAATACGGAAAACCTATGTCCAGCAGTGGACTGCGATAGGTTGAATAGATAGATAGATTGAATTTTTAATTATTTACTCCATTTGATTCGCTTTATTACCCAATTTTATCTTGAGTTCGAGTGGTTTCGAAAGATATGTATTATGATTTAATTACCGACTTAAAAAATAATATAAAAAAACTTATCAATTTGTAAGTTACTATAAATGATTTAATTTAATAAGGCCAACTTGAGATTAAATTACATAAGCAATGTAAATATAACACAATAGCGAATGCCTACCATAATTCATCATGTTGTTGTTGACTATATAAAGACATCATGTTTTACAACAAGCTACTTTACTGTCTTACATAACCTCGTCTGTTAAAACATCTCTAACTCTACAATTAAACAATAGATTTTCTATGGTGTCTCGATTCGCCACAATTGAGCGATTATTCTTTCAAATAGACCACATACAGATAACTTTGTTATTTATTATTTTTACATAAGGTGCGTTTTCATAATAAGAACAGGTTTGAGCAGCTAATAATTATAGTAAAGTTTAGTTACTTACCATAATAGCGCACTGAAAATAGGATTGTTTACAAAATTATGTACTTATTATATGTGCAACTAACGTTTTTATAAATTAGGTATTTTGGTGCTAAGTGTAGCTACTTATCTTTTGTTTATCGATCATTTAACTTTTTGTACTAAAGTCAGGTTAAAGGCATACAGTATTTTTTCTTTGACACCGATATTTTACCTCAACCAAATCAATGCAGCAACATTTATATTTTAATCTCTTATTAATTGTTAGCTCGCCTATGTGCAGTGAGTGAATAATATTATTCACGACTGTGAGGTAAGATGCAGTTATGACTTTATGACTTATGATGACGTAATTGGTGAACTATGTGTATGATTTATTTTTAATTGCTTTGTATTTTTTTCTATTATGAGACTTGTTTATATGTGGGCTAAGAATACATTCAAGTAAAAGTACTTTCATTTTTTTATTACTTCATTACGTTACGGATGATTTTTTCTTTCATAATATTTTTTATTACATATTTATCAAATTTTTATTACTTTAAATCTTATTTAATTTTTTTTTGCGAAAGCTCATGGGAAATTAGCCATAGTTAAAGTTTTTATACAAAATGACTTCTTCATGATCATTAGACATTTTTAGTTATGAAGTAATGCTTAACTAAAACTTAAATAATGCATAACTTAAGCTTAAAATGTATGTAAAATTTACACAAAACCCCAGCGAACAGTGCCCGAGGCTTTTTGTCAACTACCGCACCCACGTGTGCTTGACCTTAGCACCGAAACGTACACTCATGCGCAGGCGCAGTCAAACAGTGGCACCTTTGTCCTTTGCAAAAAAAATCTAAACACTGAATTTGAACTTTACTGTACACTATTAACGGTGAAACTCGTTTGAAATATTTTTTGCAAGTTATCATAACAAATGGATAGAATGGCGGGCATTGTGAGTTTCTTAGAATTCCGGTAACCCTGCACGTATGAGATATCATATTTGATGAGAAGTTCAGTAATTAAGTTAGTAAGTGTTCAATTTAAAAAAAAGCATTTTTTTATTATCATTTCATCTGATTGGCATTTTTGATTGAGATTTGGCATGATTTTGTGACAATAACAATATTTCTTTCTTGTTACTCGCAACGCCTTGTACGAAGACGATTTGTAAAGAAAGCGACGTACGGGACCCGACCCCTTTGAATTATATGGAGGGTTCAAGTTTGAGATTACAATAATAATAACCTAACCTATGCCAATGTAAAAAATATGCCAAGCCAAGAATAACAACGTGAAGCAGGCGGTAGACAAACAAATGATAACAATATTTATTTCAATAATTACACATGTTAGCTTACTATTTTTGCAGTTAAGCTTTGAAAAGGTATTGAAATACCATGAAAAGTTTATTATAATGTTTCCACTATATAGTAAAGCTTATTTTTACATTTTCAGTTGAATATCTTTAGCAGTCGGGTTGCTTTGTTTATTTTTTAATTATATTTTTTATTTCAGGCGTTTTTGTTGTTTACATTAGTTTAGACAGCTCAGTGCATTGTCTTTTTAATTTTGTAAACATTATAACTTCTAAACTTAATATTTCGTAAACGAAGCGTTGCGCGTTGTATCGAAAAACTGTTTTCACACATACATACTATTTGTGAAATACCTATTCAACGATACCCAACTCAATGGGATTGGAGCTTGTGTTCTTTTCTCAATCTTACAAAATGGTGTTTAAAATCAGTCTGTATTCTGCAAACGAGAAGAGACTTTACTGTTTATCTGAACTTAAATAGAGTTACAAAGGGACAGCGCTGTATACGATAAATAGTGCCATCCCTTTCTAACTCCGTTCAAAAAAAGATCAACGCTTGAGTCTCGTTTCAGAATACGGGCCTTAACAAATCTAATAATATGTCATATGTTAAAATCCGTCAATCCGTTTAGGCTGCAGCAGCTGAATATATAAATCTACATACATACATACGCTTGAAAAACATAATACCTAACCCTTCTTCGGCAGTGGGGTAAAAAACATATTTATGCAATAAAGGCAGTATAATTTCAGAGAACACATACGAAAGTGAATTTTTGTAAGTGTCAGTAGGTAGGTATCATTGGTTCTGTCTATCTGTTGCATTGCTGAGAAGATTCGACTAAGACTCAGTAGTTACTCTTTTAAAATTTTGGTGAAATGTTCTAAATTACCTACCTATTTATATTGTTTACAGATTTCCTATAGATTGTCAATCTTATTGGCTACCCTATATAGGTCAGGTCAAAGTATAGGTAAACACATGATCATTCCGTTCTTCCGAATAATTTGCCCCACCGCAAACTCATTTCGTGAACAACAATTTCGTTTGTTATAGCCAAACCAATTCATTGGGGCAGATCAATCAGCTGCATGACTCAGAGCCATTACTAGAATGAGCTTCTCCAGTAGAAAATCAAAAGTTACAACAATACGATTGATTGTCGAAAGAGACCGGGTCAATTTTCAAACACCCGCATAGATTTATTTACTTTATGACCTTCCTTTTGAAATTGTTCCTGAGTGGACAACAGCAATCAAAACTCAGCTTTATTAAAAGGTTTCAAGGTAGAGAGTATAATGCTTCATCGCTTAGGGGGTTTATTGTCTTGATTCTTGTTGAACAATATGGCTCCCCTTTCGGTCAACGGTCATGCAATTTTTCAATCAAACTCGTTGTATTTCGTGTGTTATAGCAATTATTCTTAGATAACATGATTGAATGATTCGTCAAGGTATTTTTTGCAAATTGGTACTAGGTATCAGTAATGAAGTGTAGTCATCGTCTACGCTTTTAATTTCGTGTCAATTCACGAGCTCTCGAGTCGCTTAATACTCGGAACTGTCAAAACGAAGTCGCTAAATAAATAAATATATATCCACGGGCATTCACACAGCGCCATCTAGCCCCAAACTAAACATTAAGCATGTATTATGGATACTAAACAATAGATATACTTTTTTTTGTAATCACATACATATTATACACAGAAAACACCATGACAAATTATTGTACTGCCCGGGGATCGAACCTGGAACTTTTGTGTAATAGCCGACGTCTCAACCAATACACCAGATGGGTTGTCAAATAGTTAGTAGCTAGTGAGAAGAGAAAGTAAGTTTCCTTTCTTAATACAAATATTTAGCATAGAAGAAAGGTATCTATTTAGAATCCATACAAAAATAAGGGTTCTCTTTTTATCTTACTGACAACTGCTGTTGACCGCTGACGGACTTTTGACGGCTAGCTGAACAGGGTAAGTGGCAACGGCGGATCCAAGGAGAGGGTCATGGGGGTCATGACCCCTCCCCCCTGAGCTATTTTAAAGTACTATACTAACGTACATTAACAAAATACCTTATAAGATCTTAATTTGACTACTACTATGTGACCCCCTCCTGGCGCCAAACCTGGATCCGCCCTTGGTAAGTGGAGAGTGCTGCATTGCTCATGGCTCATTTACTGTTTACTCGCCAGATCAACAACTTGAATGGTAGTGGGCTTGTCACGAATGTCGCAGACTGACCAATTGCTACCGCCTATCTGCATAGGTAGGTACCTATTTACGTATAAGTAATTAATTATAATAGATCAACTTACCATACTTACTTACTTTATAATTACAACCGATAAGTGTTTTGTCATTCATGCTCGTACAGTCAATGAATATCATATTAAACAGAATATCATTGCGTACGTGTAGTAGTTTCAATAAAGAATTGACTTCGTATTTTGTGATACAAAAATGCTGACGAATCATTATAGTAATACTGTTGTAAGAGATGGCGGTAAACCCATCAAAAAATGATTAAATTAAATCCGGAAAATAGTTTAATAGGTACCTATATCTTAGATATCCACTATCATATCTACGTTATTTATGTACACACATAGGTATTATAAATGTTTAGTTGGTACACTGCTTTTATAATTCCCTACATATAGAAAAGTTTCGGTGAATCAAACTTACCATTAACTATAAATCTGTGCTTATCATTTTTCAGCTCTTTCGCCAACTTCGGGCATTCCTTGTCCAACACAGAACACAACTCAACCAACTTACCACCACTTTGTTTACTAACAACTTCTATGAAATAATTACACTTATCATTATTACCCGCACTTGTAATATATTCTAAATCGCTTACACTAAACAAGCCTTTTTTCACGAGCACATCGAGTACATTTGTATCAGTTAATTCTCGTAATAAAATAGTTTTATGTCGAATAAGACCGGCACAAACATCACCGGCGGCTGCCATCGTTCAACTAACTACAATACGAACACGAACGAAGAAAAAAATATTGCCATTGAGGCGGACCATTCAAGTGGGCACAGATGCCGTATACACGAGAAGGGTACCTACGGGCACAGCTACGGGTGCCGAACTGCCGAGTAGGGCTGTCGACCATAAACGACAAAAACAAAAATTAAATAACTATTCATAACGGAGTATAAGTTCTTTTTGTCTTCTTCCACTTTTTCAGTGTTCTGTCCGTTAATTGGCTTTATTTATTGGCACATAAAAAAAGCATTGGGTCAGATATTTAGCTACACAGTTAAAGGATATCTATTAGCCAATACAATTATACATAAAAGGATCGTAGATAGTAGCCCTGAATGACACATTACATAATTGATCAATGGTATGTAGCGTTCTTAGAAACTAAGCAAAGCTGACGTCGTAGATTTAGGAATACAGCATAAATTCGTGGTCATGTCATAACATAACAGACAAATTACAAGTAAGTACTTAAAGAAGGAATACATTTTTTTTTAACAATTTTTATTACTTACTAACTCCTAATCCTTATAAACATGAAATTGTGTATGGATAATTGAATTCATCTGAATTACACATACAAAAAAAATATTGTAGCCTATGTGTAAAAGTAGGTAGTGAGGTATGTATTACCTATGTGAATTGTCCAAAATATGGTCACAAGTACCTAAGCAAAAAAAAACCATCTGCGAGCTATTCTGGTAAGCGCTGCCAAAAGCATTAGAGTTACACCAATATCATTTATAATGCAAATGTTTATTTTAAATAGTCCTCAAAAATGTCCCCGACATCAGTTTCTATCTATCTATAGTATATATTATTTAATCTGTGCTATAACTTACATGTAAGCTATTAAAACCAAAATAGTGAACCATAATACAAACACGTCGTCTGTGGTAGAGAAAGAAGTGGCACATTGCGGGGAGAACATTGTCAGGCTGTAAAATTTTCCAAATACGGCACAAAAAATATGTACAATGTGATAATGATAATTTAATACCGAGGTACTTATGTTTGTTACATCTCACTAATATAAGCTAAATACTATTACTGTGAGGATACTGTTGCCTAGCGATGTGCAACGAGTAGATGAAATTAAAGAAGAATCCTATTGCGAAATCATTTCTATTGAACTTTGATTATTACAAGTGCTTATCAGTTATGATTGTATCCCAGCTTGATATTTGTTTCTCAAAATTAATCACTTTTCCCACATTTCGACCAGTAGGTATTAGATTTTGACATTTATTTCTGTCTTTCTGTTTGTTCCGGCTAATCTCTGATATGGCTGAGCCGATTTTGACGGGCAGGTAGCTCATGATTGTAATGAATTAATTTAGGTATTTTTTTTTATATTTGTTCCAGAAAATTCATATAATTTGAAAAAATGGCAAAGATGTCTGAGTACCGAGCCATACCGTGCGCAGCTCACGCGATGACGTATTTGTATTTTAATCTGGGGGCACGGTAGTGCCCCCGCCAAGACGAGGCAAGCGAAGCACAAGGTCGCTTCTACCACTTTTAGAAAAGGTAGGCTTCTCTCGAAGTGTTTCGTCGTTTTTTGAACTCTCATAAAATTGGTCTCGTATGTAGGTACCAGATAGTTTATATATTCAGAATATGATGTCGATAATAAACTTATTAAATATACAAAGTTTCAATTCAATAGCTCTTATAGTTTTAATTTTATTGATATCAAAAATACGCCGGTTTCGTCACTGACGATCACCAAAATGTTTGGCTATTTCCTGAAGTATTCGGAAGCTGAAATTTGGTATGTAAGCTAATTATAATAGTAACTAGCTTTTGCCCGCGGCTTCGCTCGCATTAAATTCGGGATAACACGGTACTTTCATTTATCACTATACATAGGATTTCCCCTCCCTCCAACTTAGAAGGTTTCGGGGTCAATTTCAGAATTTTTTATTAGCAAAAAATATGTTATAGTGAGCTAACCTTAAAAGATAGACATATGCTGTCGCGGACTTTTTTGTAGACCTTTAAAAGGAGAACAATACTCTCATACATGACTTTTGTGTAACTTTAACCGTTTACGCAGCGGAAGCTCCAAGTATGAAAAAATACCCCCGATTTTGAAACATTTTTCATTACTGCTCCGCTTCTATTACTCGTAGCGTGATGATATATAGCCTATAGCCTTCCTCGATAAATAAGCTATCTAACACTGAAAGAATTATTCAAATCGAACCAGTAGTTCCTGAGATTAGCGCGTTCAAACAAACAAACAAACAAACTCTTCAGCTTTATATATTAGTATAGATGAAACAGCTAAGCTATACATATTGACTGATATGTAGAATTTGTTGAAGTAAGTGTCGGTAGGATTAAGTCGCGTAGATTCAGAAGCTTGGCTCTACTACATGAGATCTGATATCTTTTTCATAGGGCAAACCTTATGCGGTTGTTTTGGTCACGTGAGAAAGCATTTATTGAACAAAAAACAGAATAAAAAAGTTAGTGGATACTCAGTAGCGGGGACCTAAATTTGATCATTAATGTGGGCAAGTTATTTTTTGCGAGACCCCTTGATGTAAGAAGCAAGAAGACGGATTACCAAGATTTTTTTTAAATTATAAATTAATATAATTTAACATATAAAGTTTCATTTGAAATATTTATTTACATTTCTTTATCACATGGAACCCTTGATGGAACCAGATGATAAGGTTTTACTAAGCTGAGTTTGTTTTTGAACGAAAAAGTTCTAGGCTGTCTGTCATGTCGGTTTGACATTTGACAATTAATGTATACGAAAGCGTCGTCGAATATCATTTAACAAATATAGCATATTATTCTGATATTTTCCTCATTATTAAAGTTTAACATTCAGCATTTTATTGTAAAAAAAGTACCTGCACCCTTAATTGAAAACCATGGCACCGATAGCTAGAAGTTCACAAGACGGTAAGTGAAAATAACATAACCTCTCTATATGTTTTGTTCCCATTTTATGTAAACTAACCGAGTACTTTACGAACATACCAGGAAAGTGAATTGTTTCCTTCATTTGTGAAACCATATTCGTAACGTGGGTATTACGGGCGATGAGTGACGGGCGCAGTGCGGCATTGATTAAGAATACTAACAGTTTATTAGTTGTTGGTCTCCTTCATTGCCGCTCTGTCATGGTCAGGCGTATCACTTACTATCAGGTGAGCGTCCTGACCTCCATAACATAAAAAAAAACTCTGTCTCCCTGTTCACTTCATAACATAAAAAAAATACATTTCATGACCTTAGTTTTCAATTTAAATTAGGTGCCCAGTGTTTGACTCAAATAATAACAACAATAAATCTCAAGATTCTCAAGAAGAATATACTATCTACGTGTTATTACTTCGTTGCATGACTCACTTGTACATACAGCCTTTTGAGACTTTATTGAGGGTTTGAAGTAATCTTGATATTTCAATCCTTGCTTGTTTGTTTGAATTTTTAAAGCTTAGGTACTTTATGTAGCTTGAGACAGATTTTTAAAATATTAAATTGTTAAAGACAGTCAGAATGCTCACCTGACATGACAGGCGGCCTTGAAGGAGGCCAACATCTGATAGACAGTTATTATCCTCCACCAATGCCGCACTGCACCCTTCACTTGAGACAACAGCTTTTTTAAGCCTCACACCTTGATTAGTCTTGTAACCCTTCAAATTGTAGTTTTAAAATAAAATTGACAACTAATTGCATTGTTGCCTCAACATGTACATAACCTTTGTTTTGATAGTTGTGTTGATGCTATATGATTTAAGTGTCTTTTTCATAAGTTGTAGGTAGCTTGTAGCGATTGCAGAGAATTCAACTACTGGCAACAGAAATATCCAACTGAATTTGTTTAAAAAAAATTTTTCATTTGGTCATTTTTGAGATGTTTTAATAATTAATTATTTATAAATAAAGTTATTATTATAAACATGTTGATGTGTCATCTCAGTGTTATTCCCGGTACTTTCGGAGCTTGCGCCTGGAAGCCCAGGGTCTGCTTTCCTACACTCACTCTACCACTTGCACAATCTTTAGCATCCATAACTATTACACCATTAGCATGCATATTATCCTGTACAACATCAAGCCAACACATTATATACTTGCATATCAGGTGATTGGTCAATGTCTATTTGTAGTTTAATACAATTATTTCAATCTCTATAAAATACCTTTTGCTCACTCTCTTCCTTTACAGCCAAGTCTACTTGGTACTTAGTTTAGTAATATTTCTATTATGATGATTAGCAAATATTTGATTCTCTATGTCTATTGTCTGTTAGATACAGATTCTGGTTCTGAATCAGACAGTGGGTCAAGCGGGAGCCGCAGCAAGAGTCCAAGCCCTGCTCCATCAGGTAAAGAAGGCAGCCAATCCAGGTAAGCAATCTCCATTTTTTATATAATACAATAGTAGATATTGCTGGTTAAATCATCTGATTGTGTTAAACTAAAGAGGAATAGTTAATAACTGGACTAGGCAGCCATCTTGTTGTTGTTAACTTGAAACTTAAATTAGGTCATAAAGGCAGTTGAGAAACACTGAAAGCAGTTTCAAACCATCTTCTCTTAAAAAGGACTTTACTGTGTACTAATATGATTTGTTTGTTTTCAGATCAGTATCCCGCAGTCCGGCTAGATCAGGCAGTGGTTCCCCAAAGTCTAACCGCACAAGCCGTTCCCGTAAATCTTCAAATGCTTCTCACAGCAAGTCAAATTCTCCATCTTCAAACAGATCACGTTCGGGGTCAGCCCACAGCAATAAATCTGGTTCGTCCAGCCCGAAGTCACAAGCGTCTGGAAGTCCAAAAAACAGAGCGTCAAGGTCCAGAAGTGGATCTCGTAGGTCTCGATCTGGATCAGGCAGTGCTAGGTCGCGTTCGGGCAGCGCTAAGTCTGGATCTGCGAGTCCGAAGTCTGGAGCTCAGAGTCCGAAATCACGGAGTTCCAAGTCGAGGTCACAAAGTCCTAAATCTCGATCACAGAGTCCGAAATCGGGATCACAAAGTCCAAAGTCACGGTCTCAGAGTCCAAAATCCCGATCGCAGAGCCCTCCAAGTTCAAAAGTACAAGCCAAAAGTAGATCACGCTCAAAGTCTCAAAGTGGAAGCCCGAAAAGTAGAAGATCAAGGTCTGGAAGTGGATCTTCAAGGTCAAAAAGTCCAGTGCAAAGACAAGATGTCCAGGATAGTAGGTCTAATTCACCGAATCTGATGATTGATGATGATCAAGAAAAAGATAAATCCAAGAGCAGATCTAGGTACAGTATATGTTGATTTTAATTGCTTTATTTATATTACTAGCTTTTGCGTGCGACTTCGTCCGCGTGGAATAGTTACTTTGGCCTAACACTCTCTTTAACCCGCTACTTCGTTTATATAGGTGAGTTAAAACTGCGATATCTCATAAGATATTCATTTAATTTGAATAATGTAAAGGGCAATTTTGTTTAAAATGAAATACTTGTGATAAATAAAGTATTTATTTGGATAAGGATTGATATCATATTTATGAATAGCTTCGCAAAATGATGCATTATTTTAGAAAAAAAAAATAGCAAAAAATATGTTATAGGGAGCTAACCTTAAAAGATAGACATATGCTGTCGCGGACTTTTTTGTAGACCTTTAAAGGGGTAACAATACTCTCATACATGACTTTTGCAAAACTTTAACCGTTTACGCAGCGTACGCAGCGGAATCTCCAAGTAAGAAAATTTCCCCCCCGGATTTTGAAACATTCTTCATTTTCTGCTCCGCTTCTATTGCTTGTAGCGTGATGATATATAGCCTATAGCCTTCCTCGATAAATGAGCTATCTAACACTGAATGAATTTTTTAAATCGGACCAGTAGTTCCTGAGATTAGCGCGTTCAAACAAACAAACAAAGAAACTCTTCAGCTTTATAATATTAGTATAGATTGTTGTGAAGTTTCCTACTATGCCATGGGTTTATAATATTGCTGTTTGTATTAAGTAAGGCTTTTCCTATGTATATAAATAAATGAATAGATATTCCTACAGCATTTAGTCCCAAATTAAGCATTAAGCCTGTAATATGGGTGCTGAACAAATGATAAACATACTTGTATACTTTTGTAAATAGAAACATTGGAAACATAGAAAATGCCCAGACCAAAACAAACTGACATGTTCATGTACACAAATGTTTGTACTGTCCAGGTATCGAACCCAGAACCCATGGTGTAAGGCACCATCTTAACACACCACATGGGTCTTCAAATGTGTGTCTTTACAAAAACTTGAGTTATTAGTATTATTATAATTTAGTTTTTATAGTGAACACTATGTGCTTAAATTGAGGCTAGATGACCATGATGACTATGATGAGTAAGTATATTTGGATATTTATTGAATATATTTTTGTCGTCAATATGTATTTTATTTTTTAGGTCTGGCTCACGTCAATCTAGGTCGAAGTCTCGTAGCAAATCGAAGAGCCGCTCGCGGTCTCGGTCGAAGAGCTCAAATGCTTCGGAAGCGGAAATTGGTGAGTAAAATAAGAATTAATAATATTTATACGAAGAAATTATTATTATACCGATGTCGTTCTGCTCTCTTTTTTCTTTAAGAAAAACCTTACAGCAGGTTCACAAAATACATATTCTTACTAAGTTTGAATAGTGTGGTGCTCATAGTTTCGGAGAAAAAGGGTGTGACATACGGACGGACAGACAGACAGACTTGACGAATCTACAAGGGTTCCGTTATTTGACATTTGGCTACGGAACCCTAAAAAGGCTCTAGTGACCCTCCTACATGTTCTGGTCAAGTGCCACGCTTCGCGCCGAAATTCTTTAATCATAAAAGACATTGGGAAAGATTTTAGTCCATAAGTAAGGATAGGCGTCGTAATGGCTTAAGCTGAGGTGGAACCCTTTGACCTTTGTAATGCTATGTTATTTTTAAGAAATAAGATCATTTTTTTTTTGTAATTTTTTTTTATTTTGTTTTTTGATTTTGTAAAGGTCAATAAATGGTTTTCTTTCTTTCTTCTTTCTTTCTAGGGGTCAAAAGAAGTAATTTTTTATTTATTTATTTGTGTTGAGGGTTTTCACACTTTCTATACAATAAATAAACATAAGATAATATAATGATATTGCGCTGTTGGTTTCTTTAATCAAAATATTATTTCAGCCGATAAGAAAAAGCGAGCTGTGCTCTCAGATTCGGAAAGCGACGCGGAAAACCAGAAGAGTGTAAGTAAACGTAAGAAGGCGGGCTCCGACAGCGGGTCGGACACCAGCGGCAAACCCAAGAAGAAGACCAAGAAAATCATGGACTCTGATGATGAAAATCAAGAGGAGAAAGATACAGGTGTGTAATGATAGAATGTAAAAAAAAATGACGCATTTTTTGCTGCGATGTCATCATCATCATGATCAGCCTATAACGATCCACTGCAAGGCACAGGCCTTCCCACAAAGCGTAGCTATGGGTGGTAACCCACCACGCTGGCATAATGTGGATTGGCCTACTACTACTACCATCCTAAGATTGTAACTGGATCCGACTTCACGTGAACGTGCTTAACGTGACCTCCGAAGCACGAAATCTTCTTTCTTTTCGAAGAATCAGGTGATTCAGCCTGCAATAAATATCCTAACCAAATTAGAAAAAAACTCCTAAGGGTTTGCTCGCGGGATTTGAACCCACGAGCTCTGGATCACAAGCGTTCTAAGACGAACGCTGTACCTGAGGAGGAATTTTCTCAGTTTTTGTAACTGTTAAAAATGTAAAAATTTTGTCACTAATGTTTTATTTGAATGTAACAGAAAATAAATAAATATTTTTATTTATGGCGTTGTGTGGATGTCAATACATCCACACAACGCAATTTAGCCCCAAACATTAGGCTGTAATATGGATACTAACCAACTGATAAAGATACTTATATACTTTTTTGTAAATACATACATATATATTGACGACCCATTTGGTGTTGCGGTTGAGTGGTCGGCTGCAAAACCAAGGGTTCCGGGTTCGATCCCCGGGCAGTACAAACATTTGTGTGCATGAACATGTCTGTTTGTAATGGTCTGGGTGTTTTCTATGTATGATATGTATGTATTTACGAAAAAAAATGTATTTAAGTATATTTATCCGTTGTTTAGTACCCATAATACAGGCTTCACGCTTAACTTGGGGCTAGATGGCGCTGTGTAAATGTCAGTGGATATCTATTATTATTATTATTATATTATACATAGAAAACACCCAGACCAATACAGACATGTTCATGCACACAAATGTTTGTACTGTCCGGGGAACGAACCCGGAACCCTTGGTGTAATAGCCGACGTCTCAACCATTACACCAGATGGATAGTCAAACAAATGATTTGTTAGTAATAAGTTCATAACTTTTACATTGCAGTAACGGCCGATGCCTTATTCGGCGACGCGTCGGACATCAGCACTGAGGACGAAGCTGAGCGTGCGAAGCGATCTCGTTCTCGCTCGAAGTCTCGCTCTCGCAGCCGAAGTCGCAGCCGTAGCGGGTCTCGGGCGCGCTCGGAGGACGGTCGG
Source organism: Leucinodes orbonalis (assembly GCA_019425675.1). Classification (NCBI taxonomy): domain Eukaryota; kingdom Metazoa; phylum Arthropoda; class Insecta; order Lepidoptera; family Crambidae; genus Leucinodes; species Leucinodes orbonalis. The sequence goes on from PQWD01003217.1 coordinate 33,737, forward strand.
CGGTCCGGCGATGAGACAAAAGCTAGCGGTGATGAGGTATTGATGGGAGCTTTACTTTTAAAATCCAAGGATAGTGTATGGGAATACTTAGAGCCTAGATAGTGAAGGGTTTGTATCCTTCACGGTTTGGAGATAGCAGTACTATTAATGGATAGGTTTAAAGAGAGTGCTGCTTTCTGTACTCAGCGTAATATTTTGTCCCTAAGCCTCCTTTTGTTGCCTTACAAGATAAAAAAAGTAATGTAACTGGTACCAAAACTAGTTACGATTTATTAAACTTTCACACCCTTACATCACAGCACACAAACTTTACAAGATTTAAAATTAGTAACGGAAATGGTACCAAAACTAGAAGTTTATGAGTACAATTTACGATTTTATTAAACTTTCACACATTTACATACTGCATATCTATGCGAAGGTATGCAAAGATACAGAACAAAATCTTTTTTTGGGCAAACTTTTCTTGGGCATTTTATAAAATTGACAATAATTCCAGGAATCGCGAAAAGCCTGAAGAGGAAGAGGAAGTCGAGATCCCCGAGACTCGTATTGACGTCGACATGCCCAAAATATGGACGGAGTTGGGCAAAGAGCTGCATTTCGTGAAGCTACCCAACTTCTTGTCGGTGGAGACGAGGCCTTACGATCCTAACACGTACGAGGATGAAATCGACGAGGAAGAAACCCTTGACGAAGAAGGTCGGGCTAGGTAAGTAAATAAATAAATATCCACTGACATTCACACAGCGCGATCTAGGCCCAAACTAAGCATTAGCCTGTAATATGGATACCTTGCAACAGATAAACATACTCATATATACCTTTATTTTGTAAATACATATATATTACATAGGAAATACCCAGACCAATACAAACAGACATGTTCATGCACACAAAAGTTTGTAATGCCCAGAGATCGAACCCGGACCGAACCGAACCGTAGTAGCTGACGTCTCAATCATTATACCAGATGGGTCGCATTAAGTGCAAGTGCGAGAATTAAACCAAATTTTTACTGAGTGGTGATATTCCTTTATCCATCATTACAACCTTATATGTCCACTGCTCAACAAAGGCCTCCCCCAATGATTTTCACGTAGGCCAATCCTTAACTGTTGATAGGTATCTATCTGTTACTATTTACCACTTCCAGATTTTCACTGAAAGTGTGAACATAAGCAATCAAACTCACACCATACTAATATTATAAATGTGAAAGTATCTCTGTCTGTCTGTCTGTCTGTCTGTTGTTTGTTACGCTTCACGCCTAAACGGCTGAACGGATTTATTGAAACTTGGTATGTTGATAGTAGGTAACCTAGAATAGGTTTTAGGCTACTTTTATTCCCGTTTTCACCCCCCACTCCCCAAAATGGGGTTGGAAGTTTGTATGGAACATCCTGCAATTTTGGTAGTACGACGCTGAAAATTGGTATGCGGATATGTCACAAAAGAAAAAATGGCATATTTTTTTTTTCAAAAATCTACCCCTAAACCTTAAATAGGGGAGGAAGTGTCATATTCGGTTTTTCGCAGTTTTAAGGTAGATTTATTGAAACTTGGCACGTTGATAGTAGGAAACCTAGAATAGGTTTAGGCTACTTTTTGTCCCGTTTTCACCCCCCACTCCCTAAAATGGGGGTTGGAAGTTTGTATGGAACATCCTGCAATTTTGGTAGTACGACACTGAAATTTGGTATGCGGATTATTGTCACAAAGAAAAAATATGGCATATTTTTTTTTTCAAAAATCCACCCCCAAACCTTCAAATAGGGGAGGAAGTGATTGATTTTTCGCAGTTTTAAGGTAGATTTTATTGAAACTTGGTATGTTGATAGTAGGTAACTAGAATAGGTTTTAGGCTACTTTTTCCCGTTTCACCCCCACTCCCTCAAATGGGGTTGGAAGTTTGTATGGAACATTCCGAAATTTTTGTAGTACGACGCTGAGATTTGATATGCGGACTGTTTGTAAGAAACGAAAAAATATGGCATATTTTTTTTTTTCAAAAATCGACCCCCAAACCCTTGAAATAGGGGAGGAAGTGTCATATTCGGTTTTTCGCAGTTTTAAGGTAGATTTTATTGAAACTTGGTATGTTGGTAGTAGGTAACCTAGAATAGGTCGATAGACGGTAACCTTGAATATATATATATATGTGTTTATTATATATATATTATATATATATTATATATATAATATATATATACTTCCCTAAAATGGGGGTTGGAAGTTTATATGAAACATTCCGCAATTTTTGTAGTACGCTGAAATTTGGTATGCGGAATAGATGTCACAAAAGAAAAATGGCATATTTTTTTTCAAAAATCCACCCCAAACCCTTCAAATAGGGGAGGAAGTATCATATCCGATTTTCCGCAGTTTTTAAGGTAGATTTTATTGAAAGTTGGTATGTTGATAGACGGTAACCTTGAATATATATATATATTGTGTGTATGTGTGTGTGTGTATTTTTTTTAAAGTTAGGAGACGGGGAATCCTATTTAGGACTATAGATATATATATATATATATATATATAATATTATGTAATTAGTGATGTATATATGTATATATGTTTTTTTAATAGACCCCAAACCTTTAAAGGTGTGGGGGGAAGCCTATGTATAGTTATATATATCCCCAAAATTGACCCCGTAACCTTTTCAATTGGGGAGGGGGGGGGGGAGGGGATCCGTTTTTGGAAATGGACTCTAAAACTTTTAAACTGGGGCGGGGGATTTCTATGTATAGTGATATATATGAATACATAATTTTCTTTAGAAGTTTAAACAGTTTACAAGGTAGAACACTAAAAATAAGTATGATGGCTATTTGTCATTAACAATAAATCTTGCATATTGAAGTTTTTACAAACCGGCCCTTAAAGCTTTAAATAAGAAAAAGAAAAAGCAGTGTTGCAGTGTTGAAATTATTCTGTCTATTTCCGAAAAAAAACACATATATATATGTTTTTTTTTCGGAAATAGACCGCAAAACCTTTAAAGGTGTGGGGGGAAGCCTATGTATAGTTATATATATATATCCACAAAATTGACCCCAAAACCTTTTAAATTGGGAGAGGGGGGGAGAAGGGATCCGTTATTGGAAATAGACTCCAAAACTTTTTAACTTGGGTGGGGATTCCTCTGTATAGTGATATATATGTATACATAATTTTTCTTTATAAGTTTAAACAGTTTACAAGGTAGAAAGCTCAAAACAAGTATGATGGCTATTTGTCATGAACAATAAATATTGCATAATGAAGTTTTTGCAAACCGGCCCTTAAAGCCTTAAATAAGAAAAAGAAGAAGCAGTGTTGAAATTATTCTGGTTTTTGTTACCAAGTGGATGGCTCCACTTTCCTGGTAACGAAAACAGAATAATTTTGTCATCCCGAATTTAACGCGGGCGAAGCCGCGGGCAAAAGCTAGTTTATTTTATAAATTCATTAAGTGAATGGGACGGTCATTTCGCTTACCTGGTGGTATGTGATACATCTGACCATAGTGACCATGACAGATGCAGTAATTATTTTCCATCAACATCAAAACATTTAGTGAAGTTTTGTTCAAGAACGTACAGAAATTGTAGTTACAAAATTGTAGGGACACTTTCAAAAAATTTTTAATTGGAAAATGATTTCTTTATTTTGAGATGAAGGCAGTGCAAAAATAAACTTAAATTATAATGTTATAAAATTGAAATTAATACTGCTCTTTATTTTTTCAGGCTTAAACTAAAAGTGGAGAACACGATACGTTGGCGAACGAACTTCGACAAGGAAGGCAACGCTATCAAAGAGTCGAACGCGCGTATGGTCAAATGGTCGGACGGTAGCATGTCCCTGCATTTAGGTTCAGAGATATTTGACGTTTACAAGCAACCCTTACATGTAAGTATTTTTAGCTTATTGTGTGCATTTTATCCTTAAAGTGCCATAAAGTTATACTCGCAAGTAAACAGCAATGTAAAAAATATTACCAAATGAAGATTTATTCATTGTCATCAGCTCATTATACATCCCCACCGAGTGGCACGAGCCTACCTGTATAGGGTAAAAATTACAATTCATACTAGATAAAGTGTACTCTACTGAAGCGTGGTCTAGCTATCAGAAGTTCCTAACGTTGGTTTTATTTCGCTGCTTGATCCGGGCGTCGTGGGTTCAAATCCCATGGAGAGACCTCATAGTGAAAGGCACTTGTTGATTATTCCTATTTTGGTTAAGGCATTGCTGATTGTCCGAAAAGAAAGAAAATTCCGTGCTTTTGAGGGCACGGGCAATCTTAGTATAGTAGTCGTTAACACTCCCAATCACCATGACCACGTGTTAGTCTATGGTCTTAGACAATCACGAAGAACGCAACCAAAAATGCCCGAGCCGAACTTCTAGTTCAAAGGTATTTTTACATTTACAACATTATATTATTCATTTCAATTCGGACCTTACCGCTTCAATAAAAGAACAAAATCAAAAACACAAGCACACCACTAATGACTATGACATGTGAAATTCGAATGAAAATTCTGCCCATTTGACGCGATGGACACAATTTACGCGCAGACACTTTTTGAGTGAGATTGTGTATATAGTTAGTTGATGATTTATCTAAGGCTATGGTCTAATCTCTCCATGGCTTTCTATGCCTTCCCTTTCCTGGAGTGGAATTTTATAGACTGATAGTGCGGGTCTACTCAGCATAGCTAAAGCAGCATATTGTATGTAATCAGTGCTAATCATTAACGTGCACAGAGATTATGAGTAGGGTATGCAAAGTGAGTAACACCAATCGCAAAAACAATAAATAATTCATATTTTTGTCAAATTGAGTGCTGTTGATGACAGCAGATCGCCCATGGTTTCAAATCTGTAGATGAAAATGGGCGAAAAAGTTGGAATCGTTTAATATGTTTGCGATTTTTCGGGTTGTCTGGACTTACAGGGTATGCACTGCTTATTTGCATGTATGGAGAGCATGCCACTAGGTGTAATCAACCTTTTTCCTACTCCCCAGGGCGATCACAACCACCTGTTCGTCCGTCAAGGAACAGGTCTCCAGGGCCAAGCGGTGTTCCGTACGAAGCTGTCGTTCCGTCCGCACTCGACCGAGTCGTTCACTCACCGCAAGATGACGTTGTCGCTGGCCGACCGCTCCACGAAGACGTCCGCCATTAAGATACTGTCGCAAGTCGGGGCGGACCCTGATGCCGATCGGAAATATCAGCTCAAGGTATGAATAAACATTAACACCTAGGTTTCTCTTAGATAACACGCCTTGACTTCTTTTTATGTCACCTCGGTCACCTGGTGATAAGTGATACGCCTGACCATGACATGCAGAGTTGAGAGAAATTAATAACACACGGTTGTCATTGGTTTCCATCAACACTGCTTTGCGCCCATCTGGAGATCTCTGCATCATCTACCTGGAGACGCCATAACTTAACACCACCGTCTCACAAAAAAACCTGTGTTATTGCAAGCGTGTGTTTCATCCGAGGCCCGATATTCCCTTTTTGCTTTTTTTCTTGACCCTCCATCTCCCTTTTAATAAAGCTGGCATCGGATTGAGTTGCTCCTTCGGAAAACAATGGGTGTTTATCATCACCTACCAGGTAAATTATCTGGTCGTTTGTCTGATAAAAATAATACGAAAAATATGGCCATATTGGAGTTTTGTTAACCTTTTAACCGCCAAGGATCGAGACACAATGGGCAGTCTATTTTGTCTGTAGATGTCCATACGGGATGTTTGTTAACCTTTTAAACGCCTGGGATAGAGACCCAATAAGCAGTCTATTTTATCTGTTAGATATCCATATGGGATGTTTTGTTAACCTTTTAACCGCCAAGGATCGAGACACAACAGGAAGTCAGTTTTGTCTGTTAGCTATACTTATGGGATTTTGTGAACCGTTTAGCGACATGGAATCAACATACTAGAAAATCTATTCTATCTGTAAGATGTATCCGCTTGCGGCGTTTAAATGGTTAATATCAATCGCCTAAAATGTATCTAGGTGGTAAACACCGTACTGAGTCGTCTAGGTAGGTACCACCGCAGTGCCAGATATCGTCCCGTTTTATTTTACGTGTTTTGCAATTCTGTGTATCTGGATGAGGGCACTGTATCTAGTGAACTTACCAGGTATAAGAGACCTAACATCCGTTGTCTCGGGTGTCGGGCGCAATGCGGCTTTGATGGAAAGTTATACTGTACATGAGTTGTTGGTCTCCATCAAGGCTGCTCTGTCATGGTTATTCGTATCACTTACCATCAGGTGGGCATCTTGACCGTTCTGTACTGTCCTGTACACTTGGTAAAATAATAACATTTATGACTATAGAAAGAAGAAATGGAGTTACGTGCGGCGATGCGATCGCGTGCGTCCGCTCGGCCGAAACGTCGCGGGGCCGCGGGTCGTGCGGCCCGGGCCAACGACGACTCGGAGGACGAGGGCGGAGTCTCCCTTCAGGCGATCAAGAACAAATACAAGCCGGGCCAGAAGGGTAAGTGATACTGCTATAGTACGCGACAGTTCGACGTGGCAATCAGGGTATGAGGGAGATACGTCACGGAATAGAGAACCCTAATTGAGTGAATGTTACTCTTATCTCGTTGGGTGGATACAAATCTATGTGAGTGTCAGTACATATTAAACAATAAGGTTCCATTGTCCACAGCTACCGCCGGCGCGGCGATATACTCGTCGGAATCGGACGCGTCCGACGTGGAGACGAGACGTGCGAGACGGTTAGACCGCGCCAAAGCGCTCAAGGACTCTGAATCGGATGGTAGCGACGCGAACCACCGGTCGCCGAGCCGGACACCCAGTGGCAGCGGCTCTGCGTCCGAGTAGGCGGCCATGTTGTGACGTCACGGCGGATGTTGTACCGCTGTGATGTTAGGGGGCGTTCAAGTGTTTTTGTAAATGACTACTAATGTTGGCCGCCGATGGACTTTACAGCGTCTCCGGGCAAGTGGTGAGCGTAGATGGCTCTCAGCCTTAGAATTTTACACGAGCCAGAGTTGGACTCGAATATCGCCTCAATTATTACGTAAAGCAACTTTTGAAGATTTTTGAAACTTCCCCGATTGGGGGATGGAACGGGGTTTTCTGCACCCCCTTTCTTCTCTGAACGAAACGTAACATCCGTGACCATTTTTACCTAAAAGGAGGCACTCGAGAATTACGTAACGCAATTTTTGAATGCTTAGAAAAATTAATTTTAATTAATGTGTTTTCGTATTTTCGAAATTATATGTGCGTTATCCGATGCTCTAACGGTGAGGAAAAACATCGTGAGGAAACCTGCATACGCCTGCGAAGAGATTCAAACGTTGTGCGTGAAGTCGTCCAACCCGCACTGGGCCCGCGTGAACGATTAAGGCCTAAGCACCCTATACGGGTAGGCTCTTGCCCCTCGGTGGGGACATTTAATGAGCTGATGATGATTACGGTCATGTTGTGTGACGTCATACGGATTTATAACTATATGGTGTCATACGCAGTTGCATTCGGTGAAAGCTTGTAGGGTACGGAGATACTTTAAATGGATCACTAATTGTATAGTGACGATTGTTTATTCTCAGTAACTCCTTTATCATATTATTTTCTAAGTTATATTTGTTGACTTTTTGCTTTAATACACTGAGAGAAATTTCAAAATAATAAGGTTTTGTCAGGGTTAAAGTAAGTTATTATAACTCAAAATTTATTGATTACAGTATCAATTACGATATTGAATGTGTTCAAAAGAATTGTGAAAAGTTACTGAGAAACATCCGTGATTAAATTTAGTTTTAGTACCTACTTAATTATAAGGATTGTAAATAAATTAAATGACTACATACGGGAATTTATTCATTTGTAACATATAAGTAAGCACTTTAACAACTCAAGTATATATTAGTAACATTTCGTTACACATAATGGATCGATTCGACACAAGGAACATTACGATTGGTATGGTTTGATATGCTACTCAAATAGCAGTACTGTGCTAAGTAGGTTATTTGTAGGTAAGTACTTGCGTAGTACTTATATTGTATGGAAATATTTTACAGCTTTAAATAAAAACATGTAACCTATCTATATACAATTAAGATACTTTTTTCTACTAAAAAGTATGTAATAATTTAAAAACAATTTATTCAAGTAAGGAGCCTCCCGTGGCATTATCTCGTAGTAATTTAGAAAACAATCGTGGGTATTAACACCCTTTTGACATATTTCAAATATGTCATAGGAATCCTAAGTACTAGGTAAACTTAATTTATTATAGAAAAAATATCCATTTAACCACTCTGGTAACGTCATGCGTGGTTTTGAATTTTGCTTAGTAAAGCTAAGTTTCTTATCCCTCCAAGTTACTTTTATAGGGAAAAACCACGCAGGTACAATGGTGTTATGAGTTATGATTTAATTATCATAATAAGTTGTTTATAATATGACATTCCTTAATTGTTTTATGGATGGTAGGTTTAGGGCACGTCTTTTCGTCTAAGATCTACTTATTGATAATTATGTAAATTAATTAAAATTATCAGCCTTCATGAACTATCCTATACCTAAGATCCTGTTAGCTCAAAGCTCCGCTAATAATTGTTTTATTTTTTAATTCCCCATCCTCGAAGTCAAGAAATAGTTGAGTTTTATATACAATGTTTCCAAGAGCACTGATTCGCCATATGCCACGGTCGGCTTTCGTCACATTTTTGATGACGTAACGGCAACGAGAGCTGTCAAAACTGACGTCCCGTTCGTAGAACCGGTCGAAGGTAGATTTTGGGGTGTGGAGCTCGCATCCCTCCAGTCCAGGTATTGGATAGGCGAAGCTGAACTCGAAAGTATCGCCAGATTTCAGTATAGCTCTTGATGGGTGCGGTGGTACGTATTCTGAAAACATTATAAAGTATTCATAGGTTATGTTACAAAATATACATTAGGTATTTTACTTATATGCATTCAATTTGTCAATACTGTAGTCTATCCCATAGACTACAATATATATGTACGGGAAGTCATTCCATAAAACCTTTATTACATATAAGCATACTTAGTATAATAAGCAAACTTCTGGATCTGGCCTAACCTAATAAAGGAACTCATGGTCGTCTGTTAGGTAGGTACACATCTATTTTTCCTGCCATAACACTAAAACTTCAAGTATAACTGTCTTAAGTCAAAGGGTGGAACAAGAAGTAAAATATTGAATCCAGTGACTTAAATGTTAACGTGCAAGTTGGCAACTTAACTATCGTTCATTTGGGGACCGAAGTCTATTATAGGTGATAAATCTCACTTACCATCGGTATACCATAAAAAAGTGTTTAAGCAAAGAAATAAATTAACATAAGCTTTTTCCCGTAGGTGTACAAGACCCATATTTCGTTACATTCACAATTTTGTTTTTATACACACTCGCTGGCTAAAGGAACTCTAATCTCCTTCATCGAGCAAAATTCAATACATATATATGTGTTATATATTGTGTAACCTATGGATAGGTTACAAATACAACACAACTTACCAACAATTTCAATGGTGATAACTTGATACATCTCAACCCATTCGCCATCATCGTCGACATAATACGCGCTCAGCATCCAATTCCCATGGTCGCTGTGCAGCAGGGGTCCTATCACGAAGTCATTCGAGTTAATGTTCTTAACGTGCTCCTCATATTCATTGACTTCACCAAACTTGTCAGGCAAAAGGTCGAATACTCTATAATTGTGAACGGAGAGAATTCCTTTGAAGTGTTTCTCATGTTTGACAATAACATTATCGTAGTAATCGTTGAAGAAATGTGGAATGCTTTGGTTGAAGGTGGGTTTCGTTAGGTTTAACTTGGTGGTCTCGCCGTTGGGTCTGCTAAGGTAGTAGTGGGCGCCGGAGACCACTGGTGAAGATATCACCACGATGTCTTGCGGAGAACACGATATGAGAATCGGATCTATAGGTACTTTTATTTTGCCTGGAAGTCAAAAACATAGAGTTTAATCTTATGATAGATCAGACTATTTTCGACTGCTAGACATAGACCTAAGGAGTACCGGTTACCTACTAAGGTACCTAGTCATTTTAAGCCTGTAATATCGTTTTTTTTTTCAATCTTTTGTTTTAAATAAATAGCTAAGTAGGTATGTTTGACCCCACTTCCAGTACCACTACAGTAGTAGTAACAATAAAGATCGCTCATCCTTTCACACGCCATCACATTGGGAGTGGGATCGTAAACTTTTTGGCGTAAACCCTGCCACGCAGGCGTAATGCGGATTGGTGGGTGTTAACGAATAAATGACTTAACTTGCCTTCCGAAGCAGGGATGTTCTCAATAAAATATTTTACGGTCACCCATCAGATGAACGACTATGTCAATAGCTGCTTGACGCGATCATTAACGAAATATGTGGGTACGCAAGCCGCTACAACATCATCGACCTAAAGATAACAAGTTCCCAAAAACCTACAAATTACAATAAATACAAGATTCGTGTTCATGATTGTGTTACAGACGAATATCAAGGTCATATGTATTAAATCAATCCTCTTATCATTATAGCCTTGTTATCAGATAAAAAAAATGTAACAATTCGTATTATTATATTTTCACTTGATTGTCTTAAAACATTGTACCTATTGTATGTAATGTTCACATAAAATATAATGCCCTGTTTTTTAGTTAGAATATTTATTATCATCAAGTCAGACCTGCATATAGATATATAACTGGTATATCCAAAGCCAACAGCTGGACAAGGCGTGCTATGATGAGGACCAATCCTAATACACACACGAGGAGACGCGCAGAAAGGTCCAGACATCATTTGTCTCTGGCCTCGTTGTAAGTTCAACCAATCACTATAATCGCGAAACTGGCAAGTACCGGGTCGCTTTTCTCCTCAAACGTACCTATACTAGGTTCCCAAGCTCCCCCTGCAACGCCTTAAGCAGAAGTTTGAGTCACACTCTGGCTCAAAGGAATTAGAACTGCTACGAGCACTCTGGGATACCCTTAGGCTCTTTGTATTATTTTTTGGGCTGAGAGCTATTACCTCTTGGAATGGAGGTCTGTAAAACAGGAAAAAGTTTATAACGACGAGAGTCGTCGGCTAAGTGGTCTCTTTTTAGTATCCTAACAAGCGGACGGTTCATACGAATATAATGAATTAAAAACCATGGACGGTAGTAACCCTATAAAGACAGCGTTCCCAATAAAAAGGTAGCGGTAAAAAGAAATAGGTAAAGGGAGAAGGGGTTTTGGGTCTCCCTCGTCGAAACAAAGTGAAGCATTGGTTTACGACGCACCTTCTGTTATGCCCATAGAAATGTTACGCCGTTCGAAGCAGTCTGTGGGGTGGGTGTGGATTTGCGGCGAAGCAAGCCGCCCACCAATTTTTTAGAACAATGGACTAACAGCCTATATGTGACTTTGGTAACTAAATTCATACAGCTCTAAAACAAGACTATGTATTTTTCCCCTGCGAAGCTGAAAAGTCATTTGCAGTAATCATTCCGAAAAAATACATGTTAAACAATTCGATTAACTCTCTCTCAAGCGTGACTATCACAGCACAACAATGACTACATGAAGACTCAGAAATTCAAAAGTTTCAGAAATAGTTTTTCAATTTGTTTTTGCGTTAGGGTTAAGTGACTCCAGATAAGGTTAACAGTGTTGATCCAAAAAGTGTAATGTCACGGTATCCAGTAATTAGGTATAATCTACTCTGTCATTATTCTTCAGCCTGAAATACAATATGCGTCGTCCCATCTACGTAATTTGTTATGGTTGGAGAATAAGTGAGGTTGAGAACCTAAGCATTCGACCTGTATATGTCGGCTTGGGTGACGGATAAATAAAAATTAAAATATATTGACACCGCATCTGTCATGGGAGAGCGTTAATAAAAATAACATAATTTACGAGAACCTTTTAAACTTCTATAACAACATTTGTAGAATTGGGGACTTAATAGGTGAAGTTATAATATTGATGTGAAATTGCTATCAGCTATCCTATTTTTTTAATAGGTAACTTAGTTATTCCTGGGTTTGTGGAATGTACGAGTAACATAAACATGTATTTTTATTATCATTCCATTTTATTATGTATCTGAATTATTCGTTTACCTACATACCTAGGTATCATATTTATGACTGTTAGCACTATTGTATATTTGGTATCAGGAAGTGAAGTTTAAGTATATATTAACTGTACGTCATCAAAGCAGAGATATATAGTACTTAACATTAGTACTTAAATTTTGAAACGATGATTTTTTTCAAATATTTTATGAACTTACTACACGTATTATTGTTTTGTAATTTGTTACCTACTCTCATTTATTTGTCAAATTATGTCACTGGGTTCCTACGGTATCTCACAATGTTACCGACAGCGATAGAAGACTACTGTACGCATAAATTAAATTAAAATAATATACTTTGAAGAGAAGCAAGAAAGTAGAAAATAATCCCTTTTAATAAGGAGCCAAACAGAAGTGCATTGCCGGCTCTTAACTGCGATACGCTCTATTTTTTCATTTTTACAAAATGATCACATCAAAATTTTTTTTAATCTTAAGTAAAAATATGGTGCCTTAAATGTGTTTAAGGCACTATTTTTAACTGATAAAACTCACTTATGGCTTCGTAAGGGTCGGATTGGTGCACGGATAACCCAGAAACGATCGCGACTACAGCGACGAGCGCGCATAGCGCGTACATCTCACCGCACTTTTGTACCGACTGATATATTATCACAATGCCATAAAGCACATATGTTAGTTTTAGTCAACATACAATAATTTAACAGTTGGAGAATTTTCGGAGATCGGTTGGAACAGTCGTACAGCGTCGGTGGTGTTGACAATATCACTATTAATTTTACAAAGTTGAAAGGTGTTTTTGTATGAATGGACTTCTTGTTGTCTAGTTTGTTTATCGCAAGGACTGTACATGGACTGGAATTGTATGACTTTACATTTCAACTGATTACAATTTGTTACGAGAGTTTCAGTTGTTGCGACATTACAGAATAAGGCTTAAAATACGGCAGGGTATTTTAATACGCTTTTAAAACTACCAGTAGGTATAACTGTTTACTTTTATTATTTTTTAAATAAATAAATATCCACTGACATTCACAGAGCGCATCTAGCCCCAAGTTAAGCGTGAAGCCTGTATTATGGGTACTAAACAACGGATAAACATACTTATATTTTTTTTGTAAATACATACATACTACACAAAAAACACCCAGACCATTACAAACAGACATGTTCATGCACACAAATGTTTGTACTGCCCGGGGATCGAACCCGGTGTTGCAGTTGACCTCTCAACCGCAACACTAAATAGGTCGTCAGGTATTATTTTAATAATAGAACCTAATAATATGTAGTTATACTAACTTATAATTACTTGTTAGAAATGTAACTCTTGAATTTGCACATGTTACCAACATTTAAATTAACTGACTTGTAATTACGTTTGTTAATTAGTAAATCAATAACGCCCAATTTGGGTGTTTTATATTACTATAAACCTACGTTTCTCAATCAGACTATAATATAACTTTAAAGCTATAACGACAACAGAATGTTTGGGTAAAATATTACACTTTTTATTAGCTTTTTTGTTCTTACAAAATGCATTATTAGGTATTTCTCTGAATTTCAAACTGAACAATTTCTGAACTGTCATCAACATTTGTATTAAAGTAAATGAGTCAGTTATCGAGTCGCGACATTGCCTTTAATTTACTATTCATGCAGGCCAGCATATTTTATAACGATGCTATTGAGTTATGTGATGACATTGTTAATAACACAAGCACCACCTGTGTCAACTTAACGTCAACACCACAGGTATGGTGTGAAAGATGTAACTGTGATAAATACTGAATTAGCGTTTCTTGGCTTTCGTATGTTAAGTCTTAACACAAACAATATACAAATTGAAAATTATTTCACTGGCCTTACCTGTTTAAATAAACATCATGATGGTCATCGGAAGTCACGTTAAACGTCGTTGGGCGCTCGACTACTATCAGACGCTGATAGTCTAACGCTTCGTAAACTACATTGGGCCTATGGTGTTTCCAATGTACCCAAAGCCATGATGTGTGGGATGGCCAGTGTTTTGCCTATATAGATCTATAAATGGAAAATCTCCAGAATAATACAAAGTCTATAACCATTATTTTGATTTTCATCCTATCGAAGTCTTCTCCATTTTGCGCCATTTCTCATCGAACCTCCATCTTCTGCATGTTATCGGGTTAGGAACGTCCTACGCTACACTTGCCAAGACATTAATAATAGACATTTGCCATCAAACAGTAACAATAAACAGCTCTATAGCCCACCGTGCATTGTTGATTAATATTTAGTTATAACGATCCCTTCTTTTACCGCAGTAATCGTAAGAGCCACGATGGCTTAGGGAATTTCAGCAGATATTGGGTACCATCGCTAACCTCAATATGTGCTTTTGAATTTTAACACAAAATAAAAATGTATAGGCACTCTTCATCTTTACTGAGATAGAACCTTTTTAACTTTTATTACTATACCGCCTGCCAAGCGTGGAGATAATGGCAAATCCCTTCATTATCGTAAAGGAAGCCTCTTGAAGTGCATAAGATTTGTCGATTTTACGTTTTTTCGAGAAACGGTGTTCAAGTATTTAATATTCGAGGCTTCGAGCAAAGAGCATTCGATTTCAAATAGGGAACCCATAAGTAAGCTGAGGCTGCTACTTCTCTGTTGTTCTCTTTAATTATTTTATAGAATAGAAACAATTACTTACAGTACAAACTTTACAGGTTCATTGAACGTTCAATAAAAAACTCAGATGAGATATAATTTTATTATTTAGTTCGCGATGGCTGTGCGAATGACCCAGTCGTTGTACAACGGGAGCTTTGTGTTAAGATCAGGCAGCCAATCGTTAGCACAACCGTGAGTGTAAGAGAACACGCCCACTACTATACCGTTGGCCACTAGTGGGCTTCCCTGATCGCCCTGTAAATAAACAAATACTAATTATTATTACAAAGAAGGTGGGACATTCATTGGTATGAAATACAAATACAATACAAATTTCGATAACTTGAAATGCGCGAGATTTTTTTTAATGTTTCGATAACCGGGAAGTGGGTTAATAAAAAGTTAGATTTGTTTACAGACAGACAATTGGACAGGTGAAACTAAAACAATTATTCCGACACAACGCCGAGGTTCAAGTCACACTCTGGGACGCCCCTAGGCTTGTTGTATAAATTGTTGGGCTCAATGCCATCTGCGGGTGACAGCAAAAGGTAAATGATGTAAAATTTAATAAATAAAAGCTAATAGGTATTTAAAAAGTTATTACCTCGCATTGCCCTCTGATACCGACGTCCAGCCAGCCTACGCATGCCAAGTTTGGTGAAACGGTAAAATTTTCAGCGCTGTACCGATTAGTGCATAGCTGCTGGTCCACCAACCACACCTGAACTTGCCTTAACTGGTCGGACCAGCTGCCTGAAGCCTGCAAATTCCAATAACTACATTGAATACAATTCTTTATCCTTTTTCTCTATAACTGAATCAATCTAAACATGTTCTTCGAAATGAACAGAATTTTTGATGTAATAAGTCAGCCCACTTAATACTGGAATTTGTCACCATAATAATACACTTTAAATTCCAGTGACTCCAAAAACATGTTACAGTCAAAAGGAAATATGTGGATAATGGTGCTGGTTGCACATTGACTCTTAACTTAGTAAGACTTATAATATATCTGTGTGTGTGATTTTATTTGTCACCCTAAATAAAGATTAAATTTTCAACTAGAATAGCTCCCACCCGATGGCTACGACAGGATTAAAGCAGTGTATTGGTAAGCTCTGCCAGCCAGGAAAGCTTGTTCTACCACTCCAGGTGAAAAAACTATGTTGAACCTGGAAAATATGTAAATATGTACCTATGTTAGATGGTAATCTCATCATCGTCAGGTCATACGTCGCCGCAGAGGGGCAAGAAGCTACCCATATAGGGTTATATATTACTGCTAGCAAATATTTCATACCAAGAAATGTCTATACCTACGGTAAATATTGTGTGACCTTAAGTGAGTGAGGTAACTGGTAGCCCAAAATCTCTCCTATCCCTTCCCCCTTATTTCTTTTTTTATAGTTGGTAACGCATTTACAGCTCCTTTGGAGTAAAGAGTATCCATAAGTGGCGACGTCATCGTCTACTCATGTAATAAAAATAACAATATTTACCTAGTTCTAAGGACAGCAATGTTGTTGTTATATGTGTCAGGCTGGTACTCGTGGTGTGTGGTGATGCGGCTCACGAGGTAGATGGTGCCACCGGCCTCGCTGAAAGAGGACCCGACTCTGGCGCGCCACCAGCTCGGCGAATGTACACTGTAGTAAGAGTTAAGGTGTTAGCCACTTGGCTGGTAGTTTGGTGGTTAAAGCTAAGTATCATCGTAAAACAACTAAAAGATCCATCCTGTACAAAAGAGTTAGGGAACACAAAAACTGACAACCTCCTTTTTTGAAGTCGGTTAAAAATAAACTAACGCAGGTGACATCTTAAGAATTGAAAGCAATTCAATGCTTGTTTTAACAAGTTTAAGAATTGATTTAAGATTTGATCAGTCGGTTAAAAATCCTAGTGGCTTCAGACAAGTGGCAATAGAATCGATACGAAAGTCATTAACTACTTAGCAAAGTTCCAACTTACGTCATCACGTACATTTTAGAAAAAAATGTGCCATTTATGAAACAGCTTTGAAACATTGGCACTTGTCTAAACACCCTGACCGATGGTATTTATTCCACTTGAGGTTTTTTACAGCCATAATTTCAAGGCAGAGAAATAACGTCGGTGGCTTAACAGTGTGAACTGTGGCTTTCCGATCTGAAGAGTGCAGGTACATACATAAACCGCCATGTACCAATGTCTTTTCGGATTCACGAAATTATATGTACGTTTAAACAACGCTTTTAACGCGTTTTAACGCGTGACGAAATCTGCGCATGCGTACGAAGAGACTAAAAGGTTATGCTTGCAGTCCGCTTATCCGTGCTGGGCCGCTTTATGTCCAAGGAAATGAAATGAAGTGAAAATGAAATGAAATGATCCAAGGCCTATATACCTTTCTCGGTAGGCTCGTGCTCCGTAGTGGGATGTATTATGAGCTGATGATGAACCAAGTTCGCGGTGCTGGTCGTATTAGGAGTCCTGTTTTATTCAAAATCTTTATTATATGAACTCTCCACATCTTTATCTTGTGCTTACTTGGATCCAGTAAAGAAACATGACGCAGCAGACAGTATGGCATTTTAGTGAGTATGGTACCGCACACGCGTGCCTGAAGGCTAGACCTGAGCCAGAATTGGTCAGGAGAGCTGTTGCATACGGAAACTGGTTGATAGTGGTCACCTCCCACCGGCTATCCTCTGTTCTCCTGTAACCGCCAATAATAAGTTATCAGTCTTTTGAGTCATCTTAAAAGTAAAGTAGGTAAACTGCGAGGACGAGGCCTGCAGTGCGTTTAACAATAGATTTTCTATTGTTACGATTTTTAACAGCCCTATATAAAGTATAAAGGAAATAATACGTAGCAATCACCGATTATTTTAATTATAATCTAATTAGGTAGTAATTTGATACACATCATATTCTAGCATTTTATTTCGCCATTGATAAGGGCGAAGCCAATCGTATTAAATTAATTCATCCACCATGAATATAGGGTGGATGCATACACTGTAAGTTAGGATTTTATTGACTATAACATAATTGACACATTTACTCGTTTATTATCATCAGCTCATTAAACGTCCCCACGAGGGCACGAGCCTACCCGTATAGGGTGATTAGGCCTTAGTCGTCCACGCGGGCCCAGTGCGGATTGGACGACTTCACACACAACTTCGAATCTCTTCGCAGGCGTGCATGAAGGTTTCCTCACGATGTTTTCCTTCACCGTAAGAGCGTCGGATAACGTACATATATTTTTCGAAAATTCGAAAATTTGAAAATACATTGGTACGTGTCGGATTTGAACCTCAGCCCTCCGGTAGGAAGGCGACAGTCCACACCACTGAGCCACCGACGCTCTTATTTATCATTTACTCGTAATACATAAGAAATAGATCCTAGATGATGGTTTACATATTCGTGTGAATTTCAACAAGTCAGATATCTTGTCATTCGATGGTTTTTTAAAATCTCAATGCTATCTACATACTTTAAGTGACAAATAAAACTTAGCCTATTATTAATGAGTGGACATCACATAATATAAAACCTATTTAAGCATTTAAGGATGAATTTTTAAGAGTCCACTGAATTGAAAGGTGTCTATCGAAATGATAAACTGTGCACCGAAATGAAATAAATCCGCTGAAATGATACAGTTAAGAACAACTGTATCGAGCAGTCAGGGTTCTGCAGGTTTAATTTAGATAAACATGAGACAGGACATACGCAGTTATTGTCTAGAGTATAATATATTGATATTACACAGACACAATAAAATCTTTTGTTTCCGACTACTAAAGTTGTCATTGACGTTCGTTAAAAAGGTTATGATTTCTATGACTAAAGTATGATATAAATGTTATCATCAAGAATGTTTTAATACTACCATGGCATAAAGCGATGAGGGAACCAATAAATATTATAGAGAGCTTCATTTAGCCGATAGCCACATGCAAAACTAGCACTAATTACTACTTAATTTATGTTATCGTCTTTATCTTTTTGCTTGTAATTATCGATAATTAAATATTAAGTAATATAGTGATAATTTTTTGGACGATAAAGAAAATTGTATGCATAAGAAACTTATTTGCGTAAAGGTCGATATAGGCTTCAAAACTAACTGTTCATGTGCTATGGAAGTGCTGAATCTACCACTAAGTAGGTACAAAAGAGCCCTTTAGGCTTTCCGATTACAGCCTAGTGCCCCAAGGATGCAAAGCAAAAATATATGTAAATCATAGTTTACACGAGTATACAGACAAAGAATATCCGCGGGCAAGGACACGATGGAACGACCGTGCAAACTAGGCAATTATCGTACCCTCCGAAGCAAGACCTCATCTTACCGACCCACCTGGAATCCTTAGTGTAGTAGACGACACACATATGTCGGCTACTACACCAAGGATTCCAGGTTCGATCCCCGGCCAGTACATATGTGTGCATGAACATGTCTGTTAGTATTGATCTGGGTATTTCTATGTACAATATTATTAACAAAAAAAAAGTATATATAAGTATGTTAATCCGTTGTTTAGTATCCATATTACAGGCTAATGCTTAGTTTGGGGCTAGATGGCGCTGTGTAAATGTCAGTGGATATTTATTTATTATTTCATTTATTTTCAGCCTTGATTAACCCGCGAGATTCGAACCCACTACCCCTGAGTTACGCAGCAGGCAGGCAGCTAAACAAATCTATCGATAAGGGATTATTCTACATTAACTTATGTGCTCCAAAACTAGGGTTTTCTCATTTCTCGACCTTTTTTATTTCTCGGAGCACGAGAATTCTCGACCACTATTTCCCGGGAATTCTCGGGTTGTCGAGAAATATTGAAAAGCTCAAAAATATTTGATTTAACAATAAAACTACTTTTTATGCAATATTCAACATTTATCAATGACCAACGTTTATTTTTAGTTTCATGTGAGTTTAATTTAACTATAGAAAACTTTAATTAAGCGAAAAAACTCTAGCGAGATCTTCTTATCATTATTTCTAGTTTCTACAAACAAATATACTAAATAGTCTTTTTCTTTGAAAAAAAAAAACAAATAAAATATCTTGTAAAAACAATGTCATCATGTCACCACAATGAAACTTAGTACCTTACATACTAAATAATTTATTTTAGTCTCAGTCTGTACTACAAACTTTTCAATTACGTAGCATAAAACGACAGTTTAATTCCTTATAAAAAATAACAATCAGACTAGCTTAATAATTACGAGTAACAGTAAGGTACATGTTCCTTAGTTTAGTCTTTGTATCAACTTTTCAATATTTGTTATAAGTAAATGGAGTCTTTTCTTTACGTAAGTAAACATAAAAATCTAATAAATCATTAAAAATCTTAAGACCAATTACAATCACAATTTAAGCGGAAACTGCTTCAAAAGCAACCCACGATGTCACGTTATCATTAAGAAAATAAGCCTTTAAAAATACAAGGGCATTTATAGCATCATCTGACAATCGGTTTCGTATTTTGTCACAAAGTTTCCAGACAAGGAGAAAACACGTTCGTTTTCTATTATGTACTCTAGTATAACGTATTAGAAACGTTTTTCAGAAACGTAATTAGCTGGGTCTTCCTGAGAGGAACTCAAATCTTAATAATTACAACGACCGTGTGAAATATCAAATTTCGGTGCCCTCCTCTAATAGGACAAATTATTTCATTTAATTTCGCACGACGCGTGGCAGAGCCGCAACGAGAACGCAAGCGCGTTATCAAGTTTTTAATTTTTTGACTGAATTTCTCGATTTCTCGACCACTTTTTTCTCGTCTCGAGTAAGGCAAAATTTCCCGGGAATTCTCGGTTCGAGAATTCTCGAAGAGAAACCCTATCCAAAACGCATCTCTATACCCTGGTTAAGCGTGCGCCTATATTTGGTAACATCCTTTATCCGTTAAGTGAATAATATAAAAGAAAATCCCGTTAGTTAGATTCTTACCTCCAGGCTACATAATGCTGTTGGAAGTATGTTCGAGTTCGATATTTAATAGGTTTTAGAGCTCTCTTGGTCTTGCTAGTAGTTCAAGTATTAAGGTTAGGTCGCTGCTTGATCCAAAGATCGTACGTTCAAAATTAAGGAGGGATTTTCTTTCTACATTTACTAACAAAAAGACTTTTATCTTTGTGTGATTTCCTTTCCAGAGTATATCACCCGATTGTTTAAAACAAATGACGATTTTGAGAATTTTAGTGGTCATTTCATAAATAAATTACACAAATGACAAAACCATTTGATGTGGTTTTGTGAAATTGAGTGGTCCAAGAGCCGACAACATCATCAAGTTAATCTGATTGTAATTCAATTACACACACATTTTATTTCATGATTACATTTATTTCATGGGTGGGTTTTAACAAATATAAATGAAGAAACGACTTATTTTATTCAAATCAATACTGTTTATTAAAAAAGAACAAAATGTTTATAAACCTACTCTACATTGATAAAAAAACAAAAATTTATAAAAATAAACAAAATGCTTTATTACACTTAGATAAGGTTCAAATTAGCCAAAAATCTTCATAGACACTGAAAAAGGTAGTATTGGCATGTTATAATAAAATACATACTCTTATTATGTTTTATATCGTTTACATACGAGTATAAAGAGTAATAAACTTCCAATTAACCCTTCTTTAAAGTATTTTTTTATTTGTCTTTTAAATTAATTGCTGCATTTTTGTTGAGTTTGCTTTGACAGTTCAAATTGTTGTTTTTATAAGCTTTTAAAGTTACGGTTAGCTTTAAAAGTTCGACGAGTAGTAGAACGACTCATCTAGCTTTGAATGCTCCTAAACAGTCTGCGTTGCTGGTGTGTTCTGGCTGACATATTGCGGTGGAGTCTGCTGCCTGGTATACTCCGGAGGTGTCTGATCATCCAACGGCATCTTGCGAATGCTGCTCCTCATAGAGGCACGGTTGTAGACGTTCTTCAATGTCTGACGCGATGGCATCCTCAAGGCCAAGAAGACCAGGGTAAGGATAAATGTATCCATAACAGCCACAAGTTTATTGGCATGACTGAAAGTGTAAAGTTTGATTGATATTTCACCAGTAAGACAATTTTTATCTAAGACAAGTTTTTTTACCGCAAGTGAACGTAGAGTTACATTTATTTGACTCTGGCTTTCGACTATTTCAGGCGATAGGTTCACTGTTCCCACCAACCCACCCTGAGCCCAAGACTGGCTACGCTCATGTGCGTAGGTCGACCGCCATCCAGCCAGATAAACTGATGAACTGGTTGAAGTAGTGGGTAGCGTTTTATCATTAAGAAAGCCTTCTTTCAGCTGTGGACATTATAGACTGTAATGATGAAATCAGGGATCAGATTCCCACACGGCTTGGCTTTGAGCTGATTTGTACGTCAATGGGCCCAATGTAAATTGTGGAAGTGTCTCATAGGCTGTAAGACATCTGACCTCGCTACTTCTCCAGCTAAGCTGTAAAATTGCACCCAACAGCGAAGACAATTAGGAAATAAAACAGGGTATGGTTCATATACTACATCTAACGGTAGGTTGGGTGTGGACTGGTATTTTGCATAGTAGGGCTGGTTGTTCCGAAGACCTCCTCTCGCGGCCGACGATCTTCGCGAAGACAGTCCACGGTGGTGGTCCAGCATGGTTGGCATCTGTACACTCATTCCGCACATGCCAGTGAAGAAGCTGTCAAAGGTCCGGTACCGCTCGGGGGAGCTTGTGATGTGAACCCTGATGAGTAAGAAGCCGATTGCAGGTTTGGTTAAAGCATTAAAATAGAATCCATATATTTTTTTTATGAAATAGCGGGCAAACGAGCAGGCGGCTCATCTGATGGTGAATGACGTCGTCGCTCATGTACACTTGCAATACCAGAGGGCAAATAAATGCGTTGCCGGCCTTTTAAAAATAAAGAAGAAAGAAAAATATTTATTTGGTGCAATAAAAATGTGGGAATACGTTCCTTCTTAAAGCTCGCCAGGTCGTATCGCACAGGGAATTTTTAGATTGCTTATTTTTTTAATCTGTATAAATCAATGAAGGCATTTTGGTTCTTTGCCTGTATTAAACTCACTACCCACTATTTTAAGTTAAAAGTTATATAAGATAGGTAAATGTAGCTACGTACCGAAACCGTCGATGCGAACGAATCTGCAGTACTCCCTTTGTTCGTTGAAGGTTTGAGCGGTGATGGTCAAATCGGTTGGTGACGGTGAAGTCTGTGTTACAGTAAGCGGTCCTGGAAATATTAAAACACATTTTCGTTATCTTATTTTCTTCGTTTTGTTTGTTCGTAAGTTAATTGATGCATTGAATAAACTTCAGGCATAAGTCTGCATAAACATAAACAACACTCTTTGGCTTCATAGTTGTTCACATCAACTAAATAGTTTATACAGGAAACAATCAAATTAATTACATATACTTGGAGGCTTTGATGTCAATGTTCAATCTTTTTAAATCATTTACCCCAAGTGAGTTGGAGCAAGGCCCTTTGGATGTGAAGGCTCTCTGGACGCGAATTCGCGAGATGTGGCCCGCTTCGCCTAGTAGCTAGGCGAAGCGGGCAACGAGGTAACTTTAAATTGATGCTAACTTCCAATTCAAATCAATTTTTATAAATACTTTTGTGGTCACGTAAGTTGCAGAACCGATGGCCGTTGGAGCAGATGGACCGAGAACTTGCGAAAGGTCGCTGGTAGAGGCTGGATAAGAATTGCCGAGGACCGGGATATATAACGCGAAATGGGGGACACCTATGTCCAGCAGTGGACTGCGATAGTTGAAAAAGAGGGAAAGAAACTTTTAAACATTGATATAAAATCAATGCTGTTTTAAAGAACTCAGAATAAGCTTATTATTTAAAGTATATTTGTAAGGTGTCTTATGCTTTCGCACGGTCTCGCCTGATGTAAAGCAATGCATTTATGGAGCTAAGCATCCAGGATAGATTACGCTTACTTTGATCTAGACATAATTCAACGTTCACTACTGATTGAACGCTATCCGGTGGTTTCTACCGATACCTTTGGACCGTAACCTGCTGCCTTATCCACTATCGTCTACAACCTTATATTTTTTAACTTAGCTATCAAAAGTGCAAACGCAGTCTCTTATATGTCAACAGTTTCAATGCGAATTAAAATTATATTTGCTTAATGCAAATAATACCTTTAGGTGTCAGCTAGAATAGATTTTCTACTGTCTTCTTGTGAGTTCGTATGATTTCTTCCATTCGTTAGATAGCTTTGCGGTTTACCATATTTATTTGTAACTATTTGAATGCCAATGATAGCTTAAGGTGTCATCGACATTTTCTTCTGTCTGGATTTCTGGCGTTCAATAGGCTTGGTTTGTATCGCCTCCATATAACTAGGTAAAGCATACTTACTGTACACTTCCAAAGTGAAGTTAGCCCGCTGGTCTGGCGTGGTTGCTCCAGGCAAGCCGACGTGACAGCTCCAAGCACCAGCGTCGTTGATGCTCGCCTGCATCCGAGCGCACATTCGCCGCGTCGAAGCCACCACCCACGTACTCCAGGCTATTGGATGCTGAGTCTGGGAAAGTAAACATACATTTCATGTAGCTATTTGGCTTGGTTGATTAGACCTTAGTCGTCCACGCGAGCCCAGTGCAGATTGGCCCACTTCACGCACAACCTTTTAATCTTTCGCAGGCGTGCGCAGGATTCCTCACGTTGTTTTCCTTCGCCGTAAGTGCGTCGGATAACGTAGGTACCATATATTCGAAAATTCAAAAACACATTGGTACGTGGGATTGAAGCTTCGCCCTTCCGGTTGGAAGGCAACAGCTTTTTTTGGTATATTACAAAAACCATATTTAATACATTTAGAACCATACCATATTAAAGAACTAGGTGGTGGTAGCTACCTACTTTCTGTCTTTAGCTCTCCTACTAATGATAGACCTTGGTCCATATGTTCCTACATACTTTTATTTGTTTAGCATCTTTGCAACTTACAAATAGAATCCGTAAGTAGTTACTTACTGGGTGAAACGTTGAACACAGTTCCATTGCGTGCTCTGAAGTAGCAGTAGCTTATCTCAGACTGAACTGAGCAGGACATGGTAACCGTCTCGCCGTCGGTGGCCCAGATTTCGCTGCGGGTCACTGTCAAAATTGGCTCTGAAAAAGAAGATGGTTGCCTTACTTTAGTTTTCATTATGGCAGTTGGTGACATCGGTACCTATTCAGAGTTGGATGTATGTACTTTTCAATAGTAGGAATATTGGATGGGAAGATTCAGCAGAGAACAGAAACAGCATTCTCTTAGTGGGTAAGAGAATGCTGTTAACTGTTTTCTGCTCTTAGGGTTGTTTGTTCTAAGGGTATTTGTCCACTGTAACGTAGCGAGGTAGCGGAGCAGTTACTTTAGCAAGATAAAATATACCAATTGTATAAAATTCAGGAAATATTACACTTAAGGCTCCTCGTACAAAACGGGTGATAATCTTTTTCTAATCTGCCGTCACCACACGACCTACTAAATATAACCTACTAAATACTTATGTAGTTACCTACTAAATATTAATAACGTTTCAGGATAGATGCCTCGTGAAAATAGAGGACATCTTTCACACAAAAATAATCGCAGTTGAACTTTTCACGTAATTGTACATACACGTTCACTTAAGTTGTACTGAAATTAATTTAATAAAATAATATTTTTTTTTCTTTCAATTCATAAAATAAAAATAAATCGGTAAATGTGTTGGTAAGAGCAAATCTTGAACAAACCTGAACCGATTTCGCATTTTTTCAAATATTCCTTGATGATGGTTCTTCCGAAGAGAAAAAATGTAGGCGGTTTAAATGGCATGGATCTTAAATTAACACATAGACTACACTTTTACTGTGGGAAAATGTACCGAAGCGGGAGTAACACCGAGGGGCACAGATAGTATCAAGCAAAATAACATACCTTTTATTCGCAAATCTGGACTAACTACTCATATTTAATCGATACATGTACCATGAGATGGGACTAGTATTCGGGTATAAAAAATAGGCCAAACAAACCTGTGACGACCGGAGGTGCATTCGGCATGCTGATAGCGAAAGGACAGATGACCTTCAGGAAGCCGTAGTAGACCTGGTTGTCTTCGGTTTCCACTGCACAGCGCCAGAGACCAAGATCATCGAAAACTGGATTCGTGATACGGAGTCCACATTCACTTGACGCGTTTTGGACTCGAGCTGGAAGTTATGTAGAAGATTCATATAATATTATATTAGAGACCCATTTGGTGTACTGGTTGTGACGACGGCTATTACATCAAGTGTTCCGGGTTCGATCCCCGGGCAGTTAAAACATTTGTCGTGCATGAACATGTCTGCTTGTATTGGTCTGGGTGTTTTCTGTGTATATGTATCGTACCCACAACCCCGTTAGGTAAGGGTTCAATACAAAGTCAAGCATCAGGACACTACAACACAGAGACACTGACAAATATATTATAATAATGTAAAAAATAAAACTTCTACTTCCTGTTAATACTAACCATAATATTATATTTATTCTTTTAGGAACTGAAAAAAATAAACAGTATTTTCAATTTTTTTTTTCATGTATGTATTTATAAAAAAGTATGTAGGAATGTTTATTCGTTGTTTAGTACCCATTTTACAGGCTTAATGCTTGGTTTGGGACTAATTGGCGCGCTGTGTATGTCAGTAGAAAATATTAGTAATGAAAAAACATTATAATCATCATCGGCTTATTAGGTCCAACTGCAGGAATCACAGATCTTTCTACAGAGCTATCTATAGGGAGATTGGGTCGGGCATGCAGATAACTATGTGTTAACGACTACTATGCTAAAATTCGGGCGCCAGAAGCATGAAGCATGAAATTATCTTAAAATAATTAAATATCCACTGACATTCACACAGCGCCATCTAGACTCAAACTAAGCTTTAGCCTGTAATATGGATACTATAGAGCGTCGGTGGTCAGTGGTGTGGACTGTCGCCTTCCTACCGGGAGGGCTGAGGTTCAAATCCGACACGTACCAATGTATTTTCGATTTTTTCGAAATATATGTACGTTATCCGACGCTCTTACGGTGAAGGAAAACATCGTGAGGAAACCTTCATGCACGCCTGCGAAGAGATTCGAAGGTTGTGTGTGAAGTCGTCCAATCCGCACTGGGCCGCGCGTGGACGACTAAGGCCTAATCACCCTATACGGGTAGGCTCGTGCCCCCGGTGGGGACGTTTAATGAGCTGATGATGATGATGATGATGATGGATACTATACAACGGATAAACATATTTGTATGTTTTTTTTTGTTTAAACTAGTTATTATACATAGGAATCACGAAACACACACACAATACAAACAGACATGCTTAATTGCTCATGCACACAAATGTTAGTGCTGCCCGGGGATCGAACCCGGAACTCTTGGTGTAATAGCCGACGTCTTTACCATTACACAACATGAGTCGTCAAATTTTTCATTAATTTCAGAGATTTTTTTGAATAGAATTTAATTAAATTTCGCCATATTATTGTTACGTTTTTCATATCATTGTTCGACAAACTCTTTATCTATTGTGATTTAATTCCAAAATGTAGATATTGTGGATTCAATTAGTTACCTCGGATTATAAGTAAGACAAGATAGGTATGTTTTGCATCATTATGTAGCAATGCCGCAACTTGACATAGAAACAAACCGATAAATTCTTAGATATAGGTAATAATAACATAACCACACAACGTGATTGCAGATTAAATGTGGAATAAGTATACATTAATAAATACTGTATTTACTATGCGTTCAACATTTTTATGTAAGTACAGACACGGTGATTAACGGCAGTATAGCGACTCCATTTTGTTGGACAATAAATTCCTTTCTTGTTACTTCAATCAGTCAACCGGCCTATAATCCCACTGTTGGTCACGGGCCCTTACGCACGTGGTAACACACAGACCACGCAGGCCTAATGCGGATTGTTTTTTTTGTCACAAAGTGAACAGGAGGGTCAGGATGCTCACCTAATGGTATGTAATACGCCTGACCACGACAGAGCGGCATTGAAGAAGTTCAACTACTGATAAACAGTTATTATTCTTCATCAATTCCGCACCGCTCGTCACCCAAGACGAGAGATGTTTGGATCTTTTATACCCGGTAATTTCACTAGGTACAGTGCGCTCATCCCGAAACACAAAAGTGCACAACACTCATGTTTCATGGGACGATATCTGGCACTGCGGTGATAACTACCTAGACGAATCAGTATCGAGTCGACCACCTTGTAATTAGTTAAATGTCAATGACTACCAAACAACAATACAGTAGTTGAGACCGATAGTCTAACTGGCCTTTGAAGCACGGAATAATATTATCTTTCAGACAATCAAGCGATTTATAAAACCCTCTAGCCCAACTTGAAAAATTCGCACAGTTTGCCACATTCATACTTCTAATTACACTTGCATGTTTAGAGTTCAAAACACATATTATTTTATCACAAAGTAGTAATTGCAATATTCACAACGTTGAAAGATATTGCATTCGTTGAATTTTCTTTAATCTTAAAATACCTACCTGACATCGACACCATGGAAGGTATAGCGTCCTTCGCCAACGCCTTGGGCGGCGAGCAGCACCCTTCCAGAAGGTTCGCGGAACTTGCACGATCGGATCGGGAGCTGACTGCCCTGGAGGGAACACGTGAGCAGCACGTCGGGCTTGGGAGCCACCACGCTGGTCACCACTCTTGGTCGAGGGGCTGGAACGAATGATCTCCTTATACAGTTATTATCTTTTCAGTTTTGAAGTAAACGTGATCAGTACTCTCTTCTGTTGGTTAGTGAAACACCTGACTATGACAGGTGCAGTGTTGGAGAAAACTATAAATTTTCCCTGCGCCTGTCACCCAAGACGACAGAAGTTAAGTTACCAATTAGTAAATTAGCTTTTACGAAAGATCGTTCTTCCTTACCTAAATTGCTTTGGCAATGACCTTGACCAATGTATAAATAGTTAATAACACAACTGTATTTACATAAGTAATATGTATTGTTTACTGACGTATTTCAGGAGACTACGAAAGCGAAGACTGAAAAAGGCGAAGTCATTGTCAAATATATTAGCAGGCTTTCTTAACTACTTACTGCTGTTGGGCACAAAAGTTGGCTTTTACACCTTCACCGAGCTTAGAACATAGTATAAGTACTTATAAGCTTATATAAAAAATCTGTCACAGAGATATACTGAGCATGTCGCGGTACAAGTGGTTTTGTCTTCAAAAATATCTGGTGCGGTATTTGTAAATAGAGTAAAAAGAAACGACTGAAATTAAGTGCATAAGAAATGATACTGCCATGTTGAGGTAGATTTAAGACCCCAACGGTCTTACAGAAGGGCTGCTAGCTGCAGCTTAGCAGAGCCTGGGCTCCGCCTCGCGCCCATATGGTCTGGCAGCCCAAAGGGCTTTGCTAGAATTCACTTGGGACGAAGGACTGTATACCGACATTAAAGTCTCTAAGTTATATGTTATGCATTTTATTGTTAATTGCGTGCTTCACTATTAATATGAACATATATGAACCAAAAAGTTTATTTTTACATTTGTAAAAATATTACTGACTTAGGTAAAAAACACTGTTATAAGGTATTTTGCATCTGTGCCAAACCTCGCTACGGCACTGGCTGCTCGCATTTTTTGTATAAAGATAACTCTAGTGATGACAAATTTTAAAGATTGCGTCACACGATGAACTTGAATTCCCCGCGTTGTTTAGTCTTTCTTTGTTAATAATGGAACTGCACAAACTAACCTGTCCCCTGCACAGTAACCTGGAGCTGTTGTTCCACCGTCAGCACATTGCCAGGGGTGCCAACTGTCAAGGCCCAAATACCAGCGTGCCTGTCCTGAGCTCTCTCCATCGTGATGTGGCATCGTCCTATAGAGTATAATAGTAAGTTATAAGAACTTATAAGAATAACATTTTTACTTATTTATTGCATTCCACATAACTAAGATACATAAACAAGCTACACAAATCATATCTTAACATCACAAGGACCTTTACAGGCACAGCTACATGGAAGCGGTGGATATTATGATTGTTTATTTTTAAAAATAATAAATTCAAGAATTATTCAATATATATGCAACGAATCGACGAACTAACAAATACTTTAGATAAACAAACATTCAATAAACTTGGTTTTAGCCGTATTTGGCAGGTGGTTGACTTTATTACTGTTTACGACTTTATTGGTAAAGAGATCAATATTCGACGACCCATGTGGTGAAGGTATTTGGTTGAGACAAAGTTTTAGAAGACCAAGGGTTCCTGGTTCGCATCCCGGGCAGTACAAACATTTGTGTGCATGAACATTGAATATGGTCTGGGTGTCCTCTATGTGTAATATGTATGTATTTACAAAAAACGTTATGAAGTATATTTAATTATGTTTAACATATGACAGGCTTAGTGCTTAGTGTGGGACTTAATGGTGCTGTGTGAATGTCAGTGAATATGTTATTATTTAAATCCATATTAATTGATGTGTACAAGAAAGGGGTTCTTTCCTTCCGCACAAACACACAACAAAACACACACATAATTCATTTTGCGGAAAACTGTCCGAAACCTTATGAAAATGACTTAAGTAGTCTTACAATTAAAATTAATTAATTAAGTAGTCTTACTATTGTTATTGTGATTAAGGGGCTGATATAATCATCATAGTTGAGCAATTATTAATATATATATATATTATATGGTCTACTGTTGTGGGTTCAGCTGCCGACATTAATACAATATTTGTACTACAAAAAGAGCTATTCGTTTTATCTACAACCTTAGACCCCGTGACTCTTTAAGGAACTTTTTAAAGAAAATAAATATAATGACTGTAGCATCACAATATATTTATGAAAATTTAATTTACGTCCGTAAATACTATCATACCTTTAAAAAAAATTGTGACTCACACAATTTTAATACTAGGAATAGAAACAAACTTGCTGTTCCGGACTTGAGACTACATAAAGTAGGTAAATCTTTTATAGGAAGATGTATAAGTTTTTCAATAAGGTACCGCAAAATATTGTCGAGTTACCTTTACACATGTTTAAAGCTAGAATAAAAAACCACCTTTCTAAAAAGGGTACTACACTATTGACGAATATTTATGTGATAAAAATCCTTGGTCTTAAATTGCTCAGCTATTTCAGTGTTTATGATATATTGTTACATTAAGTAATTGTTTTTAAAAAAGGCTACACTGTTGAGTTTTCTTGGGTGCTTCTTTCTCACAGGCCAATCCACTGAAGCGCTTTTTTTCAAGCATCAAAATTCATATTTTTAGTTTAGTATTTTTAATTGTTTTTATTATATTTTTGTATATTTTTTGACGTTCATAAGTGCTTTTTGTAAGCCTAATTTGAATAAAGAATTTGATTTTGATTTTGATTTTTTTTTTTATACTATGCACATACAAAATACTTTTTATTTAATCCAATTATTTCTCATACTCGTGTATGTTTTTCAAGTATCCTTTCGATTTTTAATTTTTTAAACCGCTCCCAATTCAATAGGGAAATAATTTTGATGGGTTATAATAAAAATCAGAGACAGAGATTTGTGGCGTGCTATTGGAGAGGCCTATGTTCAGCGGTGGACAGGAGTGGGCTGATGATGATGATGGTTAATCAACAAGAATTTATGAATTGGTCCATGTGATGTAAATATACGCACCAAATCCGTCAAAGACCACAAGACCACTCGGATCAGCGACACGGCAGTACACGGCATTGCTTGGACCCGAACTGGTCTACAGGCGTGTCCATTTCCCAAATTAAACTCATTGGCTCATCTTTGACATCTGGAAATCATACAGTTTAGTTATTTGGTTAACAGAGCTAAGAAAATACAACAATAAAACATAGTTGTCTTGCATAATTAGCACTTTAATAATTATAATCAGTCTTATCTGTGTTAAGCCTGAGTCAGTCAATTTTTTATTTATTTAAATGCAAACTCATTCCGATGAATGAATTTTTTCATGCAATTGTATTTTATATTCAAGATATGGCAATCTCGGATACAATCTAAACTTTAATACGCATGAAAAGGTTATTAGAATTAAGGTTATTAAATATGTCTTACATGTGCCAAATTAAAATAAGAGACACGTTTTAATACCTACATCGACGTGCTTTTGTTTTTCGCTTTTAATAATAATATAACAAGACTCATAGCCACAATATAAGAAAATACGATCTACATAACAAAATGTTAATATAGGTACACATACATTATAATTAATGTTAATTACACAATCATATAACATTAACCCACATAAATCTATTTTGTACTGATTTTAAATGGTTAGTTCTTTGAAAAACAAGATTTGACAAATGTATGCTTCTTGAAATGTAGGTTATAACCACGTTAGAACATTACATGACGTTTCAGTGATAAGCCTCTGTCAAGCATGTAAAGTGCAAGGCACTCCACTCATTCATTAACATTGATGACAAGACGAAACATAAAATTGTGTTATAATAACAACAAAAAGAGTAACTGCACATGCAGTTTGTTGGCAACAGTTCTCGTATACATATGAAATCAATGAGTATACATCTCATTATTTTGACATCACCCATGCAGGGCTTAAGTTTGCGTGCGCTGGTGTAAGTGAGGTCTGAAAGTTCGGAATGATGAGTACCATCATGCGTATTTGGTACGAGGGTTATTTTTTCGGAATGACTTATCGCAGGTGGCCTTCACAGCTTCATCGGACCATGCTTTACAGTCAGCGCCGTATGTGCGGTGAATGTATTTAAAGGTGATGTTATCATGTGAAAACATGAAGAAGTTTAAATGAAATAACTTATGTGGATGATATTTCTACATACGAGTTACTGCCAACTTTCAAGTAGGTACTCATACAAACAACGACCACTAGGCTGTATTGTCGTTACATACAAACAATGAAAAGTTTTTAATAAAATTGATTTGGGCTCTGTTACCACCTGAGCTATAATTATTCGTTAATTATGAAACCAAAAATTACAGGTACCATCTCCATACGAAATAAAGGATAACGAAAAACATATAGATGTTAGAATACAATAAATGTCAGAAACATCATGCAACATTTCATCTATCCAACCAAGAATTTTGTATGAGAAACAAAGCAAGCTATGTATATATAACAAGATTTCGACGTGTTGGCGATGGCTAGTTAAATTACAGGTTTATTTCCCACTACCTAAGTCAGCGTGAATAATTTTCCTAAGCAAATATTGTTCTTACCACTCACTTTCACCAAGACGTGCACCGGTGCTTTGTGAATGATTTTGTCCCCGAATACAATCTCCCAAATTCCCGAGTCATTCGCACCCACTTTAGGAACGATGAATCCGCATTCGGTTTTATGGTTTCCGTTGATTTCAAAAGTCTTTGGGGCGTTCCCATCTGGTCCGATAATCTTGCATGTATTGTAAAGTTCAGTTGGTTGTCCCAAACGAATGTGAAGGTCATTGCCTTCAGCGACAGTAATGTGTTCAGGAAAAGCCCTTACGATTTCTGTAATGATAATTCTAAGAAATCAACGTCAAATTAAAAGGTATTAAATTCTTAACATCATTAAAATCGAACTGTTTAAATCTTATCTTTCTTACGTGACTAGATACAGGTATGATAATTAAGATCTTTAATGGATTATTACGCATGTTAATCGACAAATATTACCTTCAATATAGATAGTGAATGGTAATCTTCTTTCGATGGGTCTGGATAGTCTTTGTCTCTTGAAAACAAAGTCCAGTTACCAACAAAATTTTCGTTGCTTATATTTATTTCGACACCACAAGCAATGTTGTGGTTTTGGATCATTTTTATATTTTCAAGAGTCGCTTCTTTTAAATCATATTCAACTCCTTCAGGAGTTCTTATGTGACAACTTTCAGTATTCACGAAGTCAAAGTAATTTATTTTTAGTTCATGTTTATTTCCTAGCGTCGTGTTCAGGAATTCTTCATTTAGATACTCGATTTCTCTTATGACGTCTTTAGGTGTGACTTCTTCAATATCTATAATTATATTTATAACAGTGTATTAAAACATTGATTCTCGTAATACATAAACTTAATTGATTAGTCATCGTTAAAATTTTACAAAACCTCTACAATCGTACTTTTATGAAAGAAAAACGTAGATCAATATTACTTTTATGAAAGGCTGCTAAACTAAGTTATCAGTGTAAGTTACTAAAGTAACTCAGGGTTTCATTTATTGCAGTTTCAGACATGCACCGACTCAGAAAACCGGTTGATTATCAATAATCATATATTCTATACAAGATACCTGGAATCTTGTTTCTCACTACTTTTTTCACATATCAATTGGAAACACAGTCAAATTTAAATAAGTTAGAATGAGATTGAATTTGTTTTGTACTACCTTTATAAGTTAATATTTTTATTTACAATAGAATTTTTTATCTTCATACGCAATGTGAATACCTTATACTCTTAAACTTAATAGTAATGGCTATTTTCCGGTTGCTTTTACCCTTGGGGAACAAAACAAGTGAAGTTTATTCCTTCAAAAATTGTCTATTTTGAATTAACTTACAACATTTTGTACCTACAACATTAAATCTTATAAGTCAGATAGTACTTTGATCCGCTTTTGGAGTTCGCTTAGCTGATATCAATAATCGTTGAGCTGATAACATTAACAAAGGGGGATGTTTTTTAAGACAAGAAAATATATCCATTTAAAGTTTAGAAAATATATCAATATATCCATGTAAATATTTGCGCAGTATTTGCACAAGTCGTTGCAGTATTTGAGCCTGACCATCTTGCTTTATGGCATGTGGGATTTTTAGTTAAACGCTTCTTCTTAATTAAAAGGACAGCCTTGGGATTGGGATAATCCTTTCCATATGGTGTAACGTCGGCTAATACACTAAGGGTTCTGGGTTCGATCCCCAGGCAGTACAAACATGAGTGTGCATGAACATATCAGTTTGTATTGGTCTGGGTGTTTTCTATGTAAAATATGTATGTATTTTAAAAAGGTGTCTAGATGTATGTTTATCAGTTGTTTAGAACCCGTAATACAACTTGGGCCAAGATGGCGCTGTTTCAATATCAGTCGATATTTATTGATTTATAGCCGAATCTTTATTAAAATCATCTTGTAGCTGTTCTGTTATAATCAAAATGATTTAGCTTTATTGTTCGCATTATATAAGCGAATATGCATCACAGATTCAATTTACATCAAAACCTTGTTGTTTTACAACTGTAACAGACCTTTATTAGTAAGGCACCACAGTTATTATTACACTTAACTGGAGTCCTTAAAGGTGCTATACTGGCATCAATAATTTTTAACGTCCGTGAAAATCCCACTTAATTTATTCAAAGAACTAACCTGTCGAGTTGAGAGTAACCTTGTAAGACCGCGAGGAACCATTTCCATTAATAGGCGTGTAGAATATCTGCCATACTCCTTCATCGCTTTTGTCAGTGATGCTCACTGACACAGCACATCCATTAAGAGAGTTATAAGGCCGTAGTTGGTACTTCTTAGGGTCACCCTCGTTGTTAGGCCTGAACTGGATGGTTTGGCCCGATGGTGTTTTCAAGTTGCAGCTGAATGAGCTTTCAGGCAGCAAAGATGTCTCGACTGTTGCGTGGAGTGTGTCTCCGATATTAAGGAGTTGAGAGGCGACGTCGGCTGTAGATGCATTGTCTGTGGAATTAAATATACAAAAATAAATACCTAACATAAGAAAAGTAACTAATTACAAAAAAGTAAGTTTTCTATCCAGACTCATGGTAATACCTACCATACCATACCAGTATCAAATAACTTGTTATAATTATAATATTTATTTATTATAAGGAATACGTGTAATCGGCAACACGACGGACTTACGTAGTTCATTACACGATAAGCTTAGTCTTTATTAGTCTGTAACTAGGAATAAAACTGAATAGCCATAGACAGGCATCAATAACTCTGAAGGAGCAGTGAGTATATTGCCAACCTTAAAATAGGAGGAGGGAATGGAAAATATGGGAATCTGTAAGGAGGAGTTCTAGGCCTCCAATAACTTCTCTCGAGAAATCCAATCAATCCAACACATAACGCTGTATCTAGCCAGTTTTCTGTAAGCTGTAGCTGAGAGATGCTTCTCTCTTGTCCAAGTATGAGTATATGTTGGCTGATTGCGTAACACATGTCAAGCAATCTATTGTTATGGTGGTTCTTGGATGGGTGATCGAAAAATATTATCTTGAATCATGCCGTGCTTCAGAAGACACGATTAACCGTTCTAATCCCATATAGGCCTGTCCTTGCAGTGTAACGTACTAACGTTATATGATGATGTTTTCTATAAACCCTCAACAATTGGTACTATTTAACAGGTATCGCGCTTGAAATAATGGACCCAATTTCACTTGCGAAGAAAACTATCAAATATACAACTTTAATCAATCAACAAACACCAACTAATAAAAAGTACAATGTTGTGAAATCCATTATTTAGTTTAATGTAGGTATTAATAGTTACCAGTGATATGAACTAAATGCGCTACATACAGAGTCTTTATTACTTTGCGAACAATATTTTACGTGTTCTTATTTCTATTGGTATGGCAAAGGAATTAACCGACTGCGTCTTTTGTTTGCCATGAATTGTTTTGAATATTAATCCGTCAGTTTTGCGTTTATATAAAAATAAACCTTATTACCTGCTAATAAGATGGCGTACGCGAAAACAAAGAGCGTGTAAGCCCTCATTTTTCCGCGCAGTAGTGTGGACATCTGCACTTGACGTGGAGCTCACGAATAGTGAGTATCACAGACAACACAACCAGCCAAGCAAGCCTCAATAAGGATCAAAGACAACACTGTGATAAGAGTAATACAACTTGTCGTGATCAACGTACATGTTTATCTAATCTGTTAACGTTCCAATATTGTATTAGTTTTCTTCTTAACGACAACAATACATTTATTTCTAATAAGAAGATTTTTTGTGTTCTAGGGCAACCAGATTGACGTAGACATTTTTCTATTTCTTTTTTAGGTAATGTAATTAATTTTATAATTTATATCATGAAACAGAACGTTAGTCGTACAAATATCAAAAATTACGTTCTATGAAATCGATACGTAGTACGACTAGTAGGTACTTTTTGGAGATTCAAGAAAATTGTAAGTGGTAGTTATTTATGTTAAAATTGACCCTTAGGTACTGTATAATCATAACCATTACAATGTCTACGGCTAAGCGAAGGCCTCCACTAATAATTTACACGAGGTCGATCCCTAGTAGTCGATACCCGCTACCATCTGCTACCAGCCACCTCAGCTACGTCATCGCTCCATCTAGTTTAGGGTCGGCCTATACTTCGTTTCCCGTTACGTGAACGCCATTCGAGAACTATATCTGTACATTATAGGGATCCAAATTTTTCACCTGCTCGCGATTCACTATGCTTCACTAGGTGATGAGACTTAAGAGTTTGGAGACCTAGTGTTATGCAATCGAACAGCGTATTTAGTCCTTATTAAACATATGAATTTGTGTATGGAACATAGTTTTTTTTACACCATTGAAGCCTCCTGTAATTAAACCTTCAGCTCTACACTCTCTGGTACAGTACAGTGACAGTAGGCCTGTTATAATTGTAATTATCGCAATATGTATATAGTTCAACGATTCTCTTGAGAAGGGAATTCCTGGAGAGTTAGAGATTATTTTGCTAAATGTAATGTCGTTTGCTGGTGGTACTGGTCTATGAAGGTACAGCTTTTGGCATGATTACTCGATTGTTATAATCTGCAAATGTTGAAGTAAACGCCTGCCGCATTGCCGGGAGCAAATGCGTAAGTTATATTAAATGTCATGTCAAAAACCAAGTAGATTCTTAAACAATCTTTAAAAGGTCAGATTTAGCCTATGACTAATTCTAAAGAACCTAACCCATAGAACGATAAAGTTCCTTAAAATGCAAACTTCTGATTGTAATTATTTTAATTATTAAAAACGAATGTGGTAGCTAAGGAATCCATGGAGGATTTCGGCACTAATATGCTCATACCTAGACAGAGCTTCGCAAAGTAGTATACGGCATACATACAGATACGGCATACTAGCCGTTATTTTAATTATTTATTGCTAAATTTCTAGTCTAAATTTCAGGACATCAAGGCCTGAGGCTCCTTGGACTGCAAAGCCCACGTCGCCTTACCCCGCCTATGTTGGGCCACTTTGATAACCCTTTCATTCGACATCCACTAGTCCCGGACAGCGCACGATGATGGACAGTTCTTTAACTGATACTGTAATATACATCTATAAATTCCAATACTAAATGAAGAGTTTTATTAACGCCAGTTGTTATTCGGAATATTCGCGAACGGAGTAGGTATTAATTAAAATACACATATTACGACTGAAATAGGTCCCTACCTCTTTTTTACTTCTTCCTACAATTGGAATACCTTAATTTATCAAATAATTTACTAGACCTTAATTTGCGATGACTGTTGAAAAACTTTGATCTGCTTGCAGAGTTTTCACTAATATTTATTACGAAGCTCTCTTTTATTCCTGTAAATAAATGCACCAGTGTACTATTTGGGGTGTTGATCATGGCTTTTATTGATGACTTCTTAAAATTTGTATCCAAATTAAGTATGATACTTAATAAATAATTAATCGTATCAACTATCATTATTTTCATCCGAGGCGCAATCGATAACAGTTGATAAATATAATAAATACAAAAACTGGTACAATCTTGAAGCCGATTAACTGTATCAGAGCGTGTAAAACAACTCCATTAAGGCGGACCTCCCAAGGAACCTCCCTGGAGAAATTACAGAGTAACCACACGTGTGCTAGGTTTTTAGTAGATGGTAGAGTCAGTGTAAATGACTTATAGATAAATTTTAATTAAATTAATTCCAGGATCCCAAAGTGCATGTGCTTAATAAGTGTATTGATGGGTGTAATTTTAAACAATTTCAGGATTTTACATCTATGTATCGTCATGATTTTTGCAATGGCAGTAAATTTATATTACCTGTCTTGTTTCTAATACTTTACGTTAGTAACAATTTAATTACAAATAATGTTCTGCAGGTTTATATGTTTCGGTGCCTTGTTTAATTTAGTAGATAGTTGCCGTATATTTGTGCATAGAGGCTTGTAGAACTACAGTTTTATAATATTAATCTATCTGCTACTGATAAGATGTATCAAAACTCAAGTATTGTTCGCATATATTTTAGTTTTTAGGAAGCAAACGAGCAAGAGTGTCACCCGATGGTAATTAATCATCTTCGTCCATGATGATGAATCTTGTTTCTTGAAGGTTCTAAAGTCATATCTTTCAAGAAATACCGCTGCTGCGAGGTCGTTCCATTACGAGCAATGAGCGTGAGAGAAAGATACGATGAAATTTCATCTGTTGACGGGTAGTCCGATAATCTATATTAATTTTTTATCATTATAAAAAAAAAACAACTAACCGTATTCATGGAATGTGATTTTTATGTATTGTTTATTCTGTCCTAACTTTTACCTGAAGCACAAACACCCCAGCAATAATGCATTCAAGCGGACATGCGCTTGTCTCGCGCTTGCGTGCACCTAGACCGATCATGTAGAAAGATATTTGATTTGGAGGCGTAACAGATGCTTAATGCACACACGGCGTAGTTGCGAAATTATATAGAAAAAAAAATATCGCAAGTCATCTTACTGCAAAGACATGATCCATCCTCGGCCACATCATCACTTACCATCAGGTGATCATTATTATATATATACTAGCTTTTGCCCGCGGCTTCGCTCGCATTAAATTCGGGATAACACGGTACTTGCATTTATCACTATACATACGATTTCGCCTCCCTCCAACTTTGAAGGTTTCGGGGTCAATTTCAGATTTTTTTTTAGCTAAAAATATGTTATAGTGAGCTAACCTTAAAAGATAGACATATGCTGTCGCGAACTTTTTTGTAGACCATTAAAAGCAGAACAATACTCTCATACATGACTTTTGTGTAACTTTAACCGTTTACGCAGCGTACGCAGCGGAAGCTCCAAGTATGAAAAATACCCCCGATTTTGAAACATTCTTCATTGCTGCTCCGCTTCTATTACTCGTAGCGTGATGATATATAGCCTATAGCCTTCCTCGATAAATAAGCTATCTAACACTGAAAGAATTTTTCAAATCTAACCAGTAGTTCCTGAGATTAGCGCGTTCAAACAAACAAACAAACTCTTCAGCTTTATATATTAGTATAGATTCAT
>PQWD01003217.1:75895-94892 GCA_019425675.1 Leucinodes orbonalis
GAAATATTCGCAGCCAAGACGGAAGTGGCCTCGGAATCTTTACCTGTTGCTCCCTTCGCCCGCTCCGCGTTCCCTCTATCGCTCCGTCTCGTTTTCTCATTCGGGTATTAGCGTTTGTTTGTGCGCGGTGCGCGGCACGCTGCCGACCGTCGCGTCGTCGTGGAGTTATGTGCAGTAATTTGGAGAATAAAAGACTATGATGTTCGTCCATACGTGACCGTGACCGCAGTTTGCGCCGCTACTTTCTTTGTCAACGTTACGATGTTACTAGTACACGTAATACGTTTACAGCGATTGTGTATCTTGTAAATAACAATATTTGATGTCACATTTTTTCTTAGAAAAAACTAGTACAAGAACTTTGACTCGCTCATTCAATGAATTAAGTTATAAAAATCTATATTTATATTTCAACAAAACGAATGTTTTTCGTTTTGTACTTAGTACCTCCCTAATTTTGTCTTACCTTTACAACTATAGGCTAATGAGCTTTCGATGTTCGCTTAGATTTTGATCTTTTTCAGTAGAAATTCAAAAGAAGGTATCTAATACGTTTATCTATATCCATTACGAAATACAGTTCGGAGCGTACCTATAATCATTGGAATTATTTCAAGCACTTTCGCATGTGTTCCGATTAAGTCCAGCGACTCTTCACAAATCGCATACCGTTGGAGCCATGTAACATCTTCATATAGGCTACAATATTCGAGGTACATACCTATGTATGTTTTTGTATGGATAGCTTTCTTAGGTTTTGCTTTTTTATAAATCGAGCCTTTTACTTTATTTCTTTAGTATACCTGTGATTTTAAATTGAATATAAGTTAGCATACTTCTTTGCATGGTTTCCTCGCCTAAAGTTACTAGAGAAGTCTAAACGCAGTCCCGTATTTTAACTACAAATAAGTTTTTTTTAATTGTTAACATATATGTATACAAAAAAAATCCTCTCTCTTCAACCTATCGCAGTCTACTGCTGGACCCTTGTTAAAGGAAATGAAGACATGGAATAGTTTAAACCGGAAATTAATATTCGCGGGAAGAGGAAATTAGGCACCAGCGGGCGGCGGACGTGTGAGGGTCGAGAGGGTGGGTGGTGGTTGGGGGAGAGCGCGAATCTGAACCAACTTCCGATGATGGCCGCGGTACGGAAAAGGAACGGGCCTGGAACGGAAGCAGATCCGGCGCGTGTCCGTTCATATATTTACGTGCACATTTCAATGTAAGCGTACTTATATAGGTCGGATTGCTTAAATTCTAGATAAAACTACGTTTCTTTTATCAAAGATTAAGTAATTTCAACATAAGATACGAAATTCCCGAGAAATCCTTTCCGATGGTTTTGTTTTTTTTATACAAAGAAGGCAGGTTGCAAGTATGTACCTAATTCTATCTGTAAACAATAAACTGCATAAAACCTATATTATGATTACAAAACCCAGTGCGAGGGACGCTGGGAAAAGTGTTGGAAATTTAACGGAAATCTTAACCGGACGCCGAACCATTTTAAATTGCAATCATATGGAAATGGCGCTACTTCCTTTGAGTTGACCTGCATCGAACTTGCTTTTTTCCATTCAAGTCAATGAACAGTAATATATGTATTAATGTTTTTTATTCCAATTGTTTCCATGCAATATATAAAATTTATTTACTCAATTGTATCTATTGAGTGAATAATCTAGGTATTTTTACGTGAGGTCATTGAAATTTGTTTGTTTATTGATAGAAAATTAAAAAAATAGCTTTATTACAACAGCAACAATATGAAATGTTGTAACGTCTTAAACGCACTTCCGAGCTGGCTGGTGGTTCGCAAACTCGGCCTCGTTTCGACTGTTGTTGTTCGTTACATAACGAAGTGCCACTCAGATCTAGGCAATGATGTCACACCAAAAATTGCGCCACTTGCGCTGCTTATTGGGAAACTATTTAAAAAATAAATATGTTCGGTAGTCAAAGTTGCTGGTCTATAATTTTGTAGATAAGTTTTTGTAACAATAAATGAGGTTCTCAAAAGGAAAGGAAAAAAATTACATCATTACATTTTTTGTGTACAATTTGTGTAGAATCAGTGTGTATTAAGAAGTTATTGCCACTCTCTATTCAATATGTATTTATTAATCTGTGGTAAATGATGCTGGTGTAGAAATAGTACATTTTCCATATTATTTGTAAGCAAATTTTGTTCTATATTGGTTTTGTAACCTAAAAAAAAACAATCTTTACCATTAGTCTCCTCTATAGTATCTTTCAGAACTTATATGAAAGATTTTAGCATAACCGGTGATTATTTCTTCAGAAAATCTCACGTCTAGGTGATCTGCGTCATCGAAGTAGAATATACTTACAGCTGCACATGTTCGTTTAATTCAAAAATATATAATAAATACGTATCTAGTTTAGATGTGGACTGGATATAATGGGCAAATGTTTGCATGCAACCTTTTCCTTCACGAAGCTCGTAATTGTGGTTGGCAAAGAAATCGACTACTTCCGTCGATCAATCTCAGGCGACTCGCGTCCACTTCGTCGTGGTCACGCAAGTAAAATATAATGCTTATAAATAAAGGCTTCGGTAAAAATTTAAGTTATTCACGACTTTAGACATGAGAATTTTATTGTTATATGTATATTCTTATAAAATCAATTAAATCGCTTTAATAATAAATATCCAGAGACATTCACACAGCGCCATCTTACCCCAAACTAAGCATTAGCCTGTAATATGGATACTAAACAACGGATAAACATATTTATTTACTTTTTTTGTGAATACAAATATTTTTTACATAGAAAAAACCCAGACCAATACAAACAGCCATGTTCATGCACACAAATGTTTGTACTGCCCAGGGATCGAACTCTGAACCCTCTGTGTAATAGCCGATGTCCAACCATTACATCAGAAGCGTCTTCGGTTATTGATCTAAATTGTAGCTTTTATTGATCTAATTTGTAGCCCCTACCTTATAGAGTCCTTTATTTGCTAGAATCAATATTCCGCTAGCTGCATGGGCTGAATAGACAACTAATCCACGAATTAACGAGTAACCCCCTGGGCGAGTTTTGAACGCACAAGTGTCACATGACACAGCGACCCCTTGGGTAGTTGTGTTCGACGACAGCATCAAAAAACCGGGTTGGGAATGCACCCGTGTTGAAGAGGGTTCAAATGTACACACTCGCCGTGTGTTCTACAGTGTGTTCTTGTGTTATAAAGATTTTTAAACTATATACACATTAAGAAATTTGTGTTGATTGATCATATGCATTTATATTTATGTTTAATAATATTTGGGAATCTATGTAAGATAGGTACCTATGCCTCTTTAAATCATTATCTTTAACTAGGTTTAGCTTTTATCATGATAGAAACTAGTAGGTAAATAAAGTTAGTACTAAGAAATGTATTTTTAAATCAGTAAGCTTGTCTTATTATTAAACAATTATAAGACTAAGACTGCACATTTATTTCATATTAACATAAATACATACCTACCAATAATAGTGTGCATAACAAAACTCCTTTCTCCTTAAAAAAACAACAGATTAACGAAACCATCATTTGTCAGTGGCGATATTATTTGTGACATGTTGTATAGTGACATAAAAAGTCTATCGTCTGGGGGCTCACTTGGTATGTCCCAATCGGGCCATGTGCGCGCGCTCCCACGCATAGCCGTCGCACAAGTGTGCGCCAGCGCACAAAATACCTACTAACGTATCGCACTTCCTATGTGTGGGTAAGCGAGCTACTTCCTGGTACAAAGCGAGAGACGCTTTATTTAAATGTTCCCTTTGTGTGCGTGCGTAATATTATTTACATTCAGTTACCTCTACGACGGCCTAAATGGTACACGAATATTATTATATTAATGACACACGCGTGTGTGTGTGTCTAGTAATCTCCATTGTACTTCCTGATTACACATTTGTGTGCGTGAGCCACTTGTTTGAATGCTAGGGCGACTTTTATCTCAGTGAGGGACAGAGTGCAGCGTCCGATTACTTTAGGGTAGTGATAGTTATGTTTAGTGTTTATCGATAGTATCCACATATTATATATTATAACAAAAAAATATATTCATTTCACTTTATTTATATTAGGTACCTACATTATTTAGTTTATTCAGATTACGTAACTGAAATCCCTAGTTTAGCAGCCGTATGTACGGTACTCGTTTCAACCAAAAAAGGCAATGTTTACTTTCTTATTGGAAACAGGAAGCAGAAATCCGTCCGTTGCAATATGTCTCAAATACTTACACACTGTTCTTGGTATATGAAACAATACTGGTTCCGCTGTGTTTGCAAAAACATAGCATTTTCAGGAAGTGTGTGATCTTTATTCCTTTGGCGATAAAAATTGACCGATTTATTTAAATGTATACGAATATGTCTATGTTTAGGAACAATACACAGAGCCAATGGTAATGACCGTTGTTACTAATCTGGCATTGAATTAAATACAGGTGATGAAATTATGATTGTTTTAAAAATAAATAAAAAAAGGAATTTCGATATCGATAACACTTATCAAACTACATTAATATGGTAAGTATTGAACTACAAGTGGACAGATGCGGTTCTCTGCGCGCCGTTTGCACAATTTGGGAGGGTCTGTACTCAGAGGGAGCCCATGAATTCTCTGTTAAAGTCCTGTCCCTCACATCTGTCGC
The DNA here is from genome assembly GCA_019425675.1 of Leucinodes orbonalis. NCBI lineage: Eukaryota > Metazoa > Arthropoda > Insecta > Lepidoptera > Crambidae > Leucinodes > Leucinodes orbonalis. The sequence continues at coordinate 80,581 of PQWD01003217.1, forward strand.
CTAAATCTGCAGAGGATTACGTACATTAGTTATTGATTTTATTTAGACCGAAGGGTTAAAGTTAATGTGTGATTTTAAAAATATTCGGTTTTCCCAAAAAATACATGATGGAACGAACATATAATGCCGAAGTATTGTTGAGATAATTGAATACCAAACACATACAGCATCTGCGAGAAGTCTGTGCCCTGCAGCGGGAGTGATAATCAAAATTAAGATCTGCTGCATACCTTTTGCGTTAAACAAATGCTTTCAGCGTCGGTGGCTCAATGGTGTGGACTGTCGCCTTCCTACCGGGAGGGCTGAGGTTCAAATCCCGACACGTAACAATGTGTTTTCGATTTTTCGAAAATATATGTACGTTATCCGACGCTCTTACGGTGAAGGAAAACATCGTGAGGAAACCTTCATGCACGCCTGCGAAAGAGATTCGAAGGTTGTGTGTGAAGTTGTCCAACCGCACTGGGCCCGCGTGGACGACTAAGGCTTAAACACCCTATACGGGTAGGCTCGTGCCCCTCGGTGGGGACGTTTAATGAGCTGATGATGATGATGATGATGAAATGCTTTAAAATGTGCCTTAACATAGAAGGTAGAGCACAAAGAAGCCGATCTGACGAGCGAGTGACGCGCGCTGTTATGCAGCATTAATGTAATTAAATATGCGCTAGTATATGCGTGCTTCTGTTCTCGAAGGAGGATGCAATGAAGGACACTTGATGGGCTTCCAAATGACGTAATGCACCTAGTGCCCTTGTCTTGCCACGGACTGTGAGAGGAATGAAGTCGTCAAAATTATACATAATATTTTTTTATTGATCTTGTAAAGTTGTTTTTGATAATTGAATGACTTCAGATTTAATTTGTTGATTTGTATGGGTGAAATTCACCTGGAATTAAGATTATTTTTATTTTGATACACAAAAAATTACCTAAGTCAATCAAATATTAAATCCATACCATTTACTTAAGTAGGTGAATAAGTTACAAATCAGTAGAATGTTAAGGAACATGTTATCATCAATCAAAATAGTAGTTTAAACGCAACTTTGAAGGTTTCAAAGTTGCATTTTAAAGAAACATTTAGTTTTATTATTTACTGGAATTACTGGTAGGTATATAGATACTAAAAATCTAGAAAATAACTTATGATTCGATAACCAATCCATAAACCAACAAGACACTACGGTCTGGTGCAGTTATTAAACATCATCTTATTTAAAAAGAAAAATTCTACCGTTGATTGTTTATTTGCCTCCATAGAGTCTATGCGACCTTACACATTGAGGAGTATAGGTATTTAAATCAATGCCCTTACAGCTCTTCGTATTGTTAAGGTTCAACGGCGTCTTTCAGTATGCATGCAGGTGTTTAACACAGATTTAAAAAATCAGACCTGCGTGTTGAAGGCGCTTTCGTATTTGTTGTATGTTTATATTATTTCATCATCATCAGCTCATTAACGTCCCCACCGAGTGGCACGAGCCTACCCGTGTAGGGTGATTAGGCCTTAGTCGTCCACGCGGGCCCAGTGCAGGTTAGACCACTTCACGCACAACCTTTCAATCACTTGGTTTCCTCACGATGTTTTCCTTCACAGCAAGAGCGTCGGACAACGTACATATAATTTCGAAAATTCGGAAACACATTGGTACGTGGCGGGATTTGAACCTCAGACCTTCCGGTAGGAGGCCAACAGACTACACCATTGAGCCACCGACGCTCTTATATTATTTAGCATTTTTTTATATTTTTTCTATGCTGAAAGCTTGTTAATCAAAAGATAAAAAACTCTTCTTAATGCAACACCCAAAAATCTTCTTCATCTTGATGACCCATTGTGCAATTGGTTGAGATGTCGGCTCTTAGTTCAAGGCTTCCGGAATGGAATCCTTTCAGTACAAACATTTGTGTGCATGAAAATGTCTGTTTGTATTGGTCAGGGCTTTTTCTATATATCATATGTATGTATTTACAAAAATAAATGTATATAAGTATTATCAGTTGTTTATTACACTAACTACTAGCTTGCGCTTAACATGGGCTTGCATGTGAATTTCAGTAGATATTTATTTATCTATGTATTTCCAAATAAAATGTTTAAAAGAATGTTAATCCCTCGTTAGGACCCATAGCAAAATGCTTAGTTAGTGACTAGATGGCGCTGTGTGAATGTCAGTAGAATTCTTTTTTTATATTATATAATTTTTATTATCTAAGAGGTTTATGTGACTCAAGTTTTGGTGAAGTAGGTATGAAAACATCATTTATTTTACTTATCAGTAAATAAAATGATTCCAATGTTTCGCTGCTCGTTCTTATAGAAGTGACAGTAGATTCCATTTTTGTATTTTGTACAATAAATATATTAAACATTTTCTTAATTTGAGCTTCTACTGTTTCAAGATGCACCACCATGCATAGTTAATAATGTGTTAATAAACTCCGTTGGACTTTGACCTGTTTCTTTATTCTGCTATCTAACGTTAGTTTTGTTTTTTTGTTGTCTAAAGACATCTAGCTTAGGTACGAGTAGTATTTCGCGCAGTCAGCATACGAGTAGGTATTGCGTGGCCTACGCTCCTTCTTATTACATCAATGCTAGTGATGCAACTGCATATTATGTCAGTCAGCTATTTATTCACGTTGTACATTAAACTTGTTTAGTATGCTGGGTTCCTAGGTATTGAGATATCACGATTTCACTAACATTAAATAATTTTCAAAGTTTTATTTAATAAAGGGAGATGAATATTTAATATGTAATGAATGAAATGTATAATTACATTTACTTCATATGAACTTTTTTATATACACAACGTTCACACAGCGCCATCTAGCCCCAAACTATGAATTTTAGCCTGTAATATAGTGACTAAACAACTGATAAACATACTTACATATTTTTTTGTCATACAAACAGATATGTTCATGCACACAAATGTTTGTACTGCCTAAACCCGGAATCCTTGGTGTAGTAGCCGACATCTTAACATTACACCAAATGGGTCGTCAGATTTTATTTCTTAAGTATGTAGCAGTTGTGAACACTATGTAGATGTAAAAATATAGGTATATACTAGAAGAATATAATACATATAACGTGTTAATGAATACAGTAATTATACACAGATCAATAAGTCGCCAAAGGATAGAACAAGAAAAATAATAGCTATTTCTATTAGGAACATTTTCCGGCTAAAATATAATTTATCAATAACAAGTAATTATTACTTCCTTGAAAGTGATTAGTGAGTTCGAGTCGTAGGAATTATATTTGATAGTGAATACGGTTACGCCTTTTTGCTTGTGATTTCTACGCGTAGTCATTCTTAATGTCTTTGTGGATAACACTTCTTAATGTGTTTATCGATACTCTGACTACACGACTAATGTAGTTTAAACGATTTTTAATTAGGTGCATTGTATTCCGTTTCGTATTTGATAAAATGTTTATTTGTATTAATTTTTCTTAATGTCCAATACCTTAGAAACAACATGTTATTGAATTGGCTTCTACTCGCACGATTAACTGACACATATTGCATGTAAACAAATATATTTTCTTTGTAAATAATTAAGTATTTCAGCATATAGATACTCTCGGCTTATTATTTAGGTACATTTATATAGTGAAGTATTGAATAGGTATTCAAGATGTGTCTCCCGCCTGCAATACCATGAAAAGTTTATAATGTTTCCACGATATGTTAGAGCTTGTTTTTCCATTTTCAGTTATATATTTTCAGCAATCGAGTTTTTTTATTTATATTATATTATTTAGTTATTAAGTAAAACGCCTTACTTAAGTAAAGAAAAGATATTAGTTCAAACAGCTCAGAGCAATGTGTTTTCAATTTTCTAAAATTTGTAACCTCTTAGTTTAATATTTTGTAAACGAAGTGTTGCATTGCAAAACAAATTTGACACACTCATACTATTATTGGAAAACCTATCCAACGATACTACTTGAAAGGATGGGAAATATCTTTTTCCTAACATAATGGCGTTTAAAATCCGCCATTTTGAATTTATATACTTTTATTATACCCAGTGACACTCGTGTTATGAAGATTAATCTAATGATATTTCATACGTTAAAATCCGTCAATTCGTGTAGTCTGTAGAAGGGAAAATAGAAATCTGCATATGTCTTGCTTGAGTAATAGGGAATGTAAAGCATAACTGAAACGTTTCTCATATCCGACAGTTTTGTTTAAAATACGACAGGGCTGTATAAAAACTTTCAGAAATGCAGGATGATACAATAGCTGACTGCAATGTAAGATACCTACGCGAAGTGAGGTAAAAACTCATTTCAGTCGGGATTAACAAGGGCTGAGCTATGAATACATGTCACATCACCCGTGAAACCTCAGCTTTGTGCAGAGTGTGAAAGGGCTCACTCATTAGGAAGATTGCGAGGGCGCGGAGTGAAGTAACATTGTCTTTGGTCGCATTCTAGCGCTGCACATTGTCATGTAGGCCGTGATCCCCGATTCTGAGGCCAACACTATTCTGCTCCATGCTCTCAGGAAGTCTATGATATTCCGCATGTAAAAGAAATGAGGCCGTGTGTACCATAACGAAAGTACTTACATTCGGGTTAAACAACGGCTTACCCTAAAGTGAAACGAATGATGTAGGTTCTTGCCATTACAGTAATTTAATTATGAAGGCTCCTATTTTTAACTGACTTCAAAAAAGAAGGTTCGACCGAAATCGATGCCTTAGGTGAATAATTAGTAAAATAATATTCCTATTACATTTTCACTAATATTATACTCTCCATTGAGAATATTTTGTATTATGCAAAAGTTGATGCTGCGATTGACTATACGCGATTTACTACACTATAGGCATTTCTCGAGTCAATAGGTATTCAAGTTAAATCGAGCTAAGATGGCAACTAGCAGGAAGTAAAGTAGGAAAACGTACGAGCGTCATCCAAGGTCAGCCACGCGACGATCTCCTAGTTCACATGCCATTACACGGTATGTCGTCACATCGCGACAAACATTGTTTTACAATTGGTAACGTTTCGGGTGGATCTACTTATTCTTACTTAGCAATTTAAACTAAACATTTCCTTACAATTCAAGGTTAACGCTTATGAGGATTTTTTTACAGCAAATTCCGAAAATTGGTACGTGGTTCTTTTTCAAAGATCAATTACATTGTCCAGCCTCCTTATAAGACGCACTTTGCATTAGAAGCATTATCTGATCCATTCGTGGATATTTGCACTATTTATAAAGTTCTATCCATAATAAGTGTGCAATCCGCATGCTCTTTCCATTCAACTGCAGGTAACGTTCGAACGATTACAATAGGAACGAAATTCGTTCGGCTAAAATATTAACTTTCTTACAAAAGGAACCATTATATTTCCAAGTATGGACCACTTCTTCACTTCCGAACAAAAGATTGAATTGGAAACGAAATGGTAAACAGTGGTTCTTTTGCAGTTTCCAAATGTTTGAGAGGTGGTTGTATTTAGTGACGGCTGCGGTTTGACTTAAGTATGTTTTGTTTTATCAATATTTTTGTAGGTTTTCATGTTTCAATTTATAGGTAAGGCACAGTACAATCAATGTACTGTGTACCTAATTGTAACCTAAACATGATCTTCTATAAGTAATTTAATCCAAATGTTTTATAGGCAATGCAAATTTTTGACTTTTTTTCAGTTTTAAGGGACAAACGGAAGTTTGGTAACGACTTTCAGATGACAATAAGAGCGTCTTTAAAATGGTCAAGACTATTAACAACTTTTTACAGTTAGCCCTCTCGAGACCTATGGCAGTTTGAACTAGTTTGATTTTATCCAACACATAATATAAAACACTACAAATATTATTATTGCAGTTGTGACTGTATTAGTGTAAAGATATACTTTCTCATTTGGTTCTGTGTTTGTTACTAAGGTAGAATACCTTTTTGAAGCTTTATCCTGAGATCCCTTTCGTAGAAAGAGGGCAAACTTAGCCTTAATAGGATATTGAGCATTCACATTGCCGTACCATAGAAGAAGTGAGGAAATAAAAGGTTCGAGGGCTTTATGAGAATTTCATTATTTGTGGAAACACAAAAGAATGCGGATGAAATAGCAAAGAGACTTTGGCCAGACACATTGTCTCTTAGACGCCGGCGTTTTCGAATGAGGTATGATGTTATTATTTTTTATGAGCTCAGTCAACAGTAGCTTTAGTAATAATATTTTTTTGAAACTTGTATATTTTAAACTTTAATACTTGCCTAATACGTAAAGCATTTCAGCTCTTATTATTGAGGATATTATATTAAAGGCTTTTTTTTACATTGTACACATGACACATTTTTTGCAGATAGGTATTTGGTACGTGTTGGGAGAATAACATTAGTATGTATACTTTTTTCGTATAATAGTTATCTGTTTAAGTTGGTGTTTCATATTAAAGTAAATTTAATTGAGTTAGTTCAACTTAATACCTATTAGGTTTTTGTAAACTAGATAAATAAAAAGTATCTAGGTAGTACAAATAGGTTATGTACATGTGTATTTAAAGAAGAACAAAGCTGCTGCTGTATTATGACGGTTAATGTATTAGAAAATAAACAGTTTTAGTATGAATACACTCATGATAAAAAAATCGTATCAGTAACCTGATCAAACATTAGGTTCGTAGATTTTACTTTAAAAGGGTACCTTGCGCCGACGTATTGTCTGCTCGCTCCATCACATCCCAAAGGATTCCTGATCATTATAATTCCGGCGAGTATTTCCATAAAAATCATTCCTGATCGTTATCTACGTGAACAGGTCGGTAACTTTTTTCTTAAGGGCATCATTTATTATTTTTAAGGGTACAAAAAATGGTAGGGCCTTTAAAGCGCCGCTGTGTCCCTTCTAGGAAGCGTTGTGGGATTTATTTGACACCCGTCTGTGAGATATAAAGCGGCCAATGCAGTGGTCAGGCCGAGTACTCTATTGCTATGCTGGACTCGGAACAAAGAGGTGTGAATATAAAATTTTGCACTTATTGATGGTAGATATGGCGCCGATAGAGATTTAAGTGATAAAAATACGTTTTGTTTTGAAACATTTGTTGACCCTTAGATAAGCAGAGGTTTTAAAAACGGGATAGGCCATAAAATAAACAAAGCGCCTCCGTATAGACTTAGGAAAATAGTTCCCGGTATGAGCTTATTTAATGCAGATTTAATCCTGTTATTTGTTCTTAGAGTTATTTGAAGATTTTAATCTTCAAATTACATCTCCAAGCTCTTCATGTGCCAGTTTAATTTTTTTAAGTAGGTACACATTTTATTTTTATTTTTAACAACTTTATTGTTCATAGCTTAAAGCCTCCTGGAGTAATGTGCACCATACCGTATATAACTGTTTTCTCAACTTGGATTATACTACCTGGTAATGAAAGGGTTGTAAAAGAGGCTTTAGTTAACAAACAAGGCGTACGGGTTCACCATCGGACATGATACGGGATACAATAATAAGACGGTTCACGTGTTCGTTTAAGCGGGGAACGGTCGTTGTGCAATTTCCCACAGGGTATCAAAAGCAATTCCTTTATACCTTCCTAAGAATCAAAACACAATGGTAGGGCAAGAGTCAGGTAGAGCGCCTCGCCACAGGGTTCCATGGGGAGTTTTATATTTCCGCTTCTTTGTTATGAGTACGGAGCCAATTAATAATTTCACTAGATGACCGAAGTCATTGTCACGTCACCCCCGCGCCTCGGCCGTAGTCATCGGGGAAGATTGATGAACTCCCTGTGATTGTCGCGTTTTTACCTTGATAGACTTCTTTTTGGCACACTGAATGGCGTTACGAGTTCGCTTATTGTAATTCGGTTTATGAGAACTTGGGATTCTTTGTAAGCGTCGTTTAAGAACTCGTGATGTATTGGGCGATGTTCAGTCAATAGCACTCGTAGTAAGTTTACAATAATAGAGTAAATCGATGCATGTAAATAAAACTCGGGTATCATAAAAACAAAAATATTTTATTCAAAAGCTATTGCCTATTAGGTTCGGGATATGCAATTCAAAATTCCGAATTAAAATACATGTTGTCAATTTTTTTTTATGTTACAAAGTGTACAGCCGGTCAGGATACTACCTGATGGTAAGTGATACGCGTGACCATGACTGAACATCATTGAAGGAAAGAGGCCAATAACTGACAAAAACTGATGACAGTTATTATCCTCTAAAAATGTTGCACTGCGCCCGTCACCCGAGACAACTGATGTTAGCTCTTTTCAATGTCTTTGATACCCGGTAACACAGATTAACAGAGTAAATGCATCTTTGCCCGATAATTTTACTGTTGTTCCCTCATCCTGAATCACAAAAGTGCATAACACATCTGTTTCACGGGATGATATCTGGCCGTGGTACCTTCCTAGACCAGTACCGAGGGTACCGAGCCTATCACCTAGTAAAATACACACTGATAAGTATCTATAGCGTATTCAATAGTAAGCAACATTTTAATTTTTTTTTTACATATGTTTCGATTATTGTGTGCGTATTTGATTAAATTATTCTATAGGTATTCCTTTAAGATTTATTTTGAATTTCAAACGCCTCTACGAAATACATTTACATTATCCATGATGTCAATACTTAATTATGGATCTCTATAAAATGGAAACGATTTCTTTTTTTATCGTATCTGGAATTAATAGTCCTTTGTGATGTTACATCGGCTTACGAATTAACGACAAGGCGGTATTTCCTGTTTGCAAAATTTTATTTAAATATAGGTAGGTATGCGTGCTTTTTGTCTACTAGTCTAAGAGACAAGTGGCCGATGGACACAGATGATTTTAAATGTGTTATTGATGCTTTACAAACACACAAATATGTTATCTAGATTATATGAGTAATCATAAAAGTAAGTAAGTACATCTCAAACGTCCTTCGATGTGGTATTTGATAAAATATCTATTTATTTCCATACGTGTAGGTATTATATGTGTACATTTTATTTAACAAAATGCATATTTATTGTATTTCAATAGAAAGAAAGAAAGAAAGAAAGAAAGAAATCTTTATTCAAATAAATCTGTTACAGATACTTTTGAATCGTCAATTGTTATTATTATCATATTATTTGTGACTCTACCACCGGTTCGGAATAAGTAGATCTTCGAGGAGCGACAATAAAACTAAATACTAAAGTAAAACAATGTAAACAGCGTCATTAATTTATTCTCTATAAATCATTACGTATTTCTTATCGATATAATTGTTATGTCGATAAGAAACCAAGTTCCTAATTCCTTAGCGCTAAAGATTAAGATAAAATGTTATTCCGGTTTGAACGTGAAATATTTTTCGTTAACATAGGGTATTTATGGTTTTAGATGAGTCATAAATACAATAAAATTTCTTGTATTTTAAAAAGCATAGGGAAAACATGTAGAGTTCAGGTAGCCGTCGCCTCCCATAACGACCAATGCTATCTACGACCCGCCTACCAAATGTGGAATAATGTCAAATCTATTTTCTAGCATAAAGGAGGTTCTAAAGTCCAGCAGTGCTATATTATACTTATACCGGTTATATTTTAGGTAAAAAACTTTGATCATATTAACTACTATGATTGAAGGTATAAAAGAAAAACGTACGTTAAGAATTATTTTTAATTTGGAGTGCAAAACTAAATTCATGATATAATGACGAAAAATAATTCTTTTTAATTCATAAATTATTTTAAATTCGTTTTATTCATAACATTCGTAGTGACTTAGATTTGTAAAGTTGTATTTCATTAGATATTATGATCAAGTATTCTAAACGTACTTAATAACAATCCCTAGCAAACCACACCTTGGCCATAAGTAGGTATTCGTTTCAGCTCGTTGCCTTTCTAACTTATTATTACAAAAATATATTATTCGTTCCGTATAACGCCATATCTTTATAGCGAACTATTTCGATAAATTGACAGGTGAAAACTACGGATATGTCGATTTGATCGAAGATCGATTTATTGTTGTTGTTGTGTGAGCGATATACGTATAATTAAATATAATTATTAAAAATACTATTATAAAATATATCTAAAAGTATCATATTTATACAAATTATGTTAGATTTCAAATCTAGATCAATTTTACATTTTCAGAAATACTATTATCCACTCTAGTTCATAGTTCGTGTAAATATAGATATCCGACGAGCTAAAGGCTTTAGCGTGGATACTGTTTCAGAGTGGTTCTGACTGCGCTTCCGAAGAAGTAACCTGATGAACGAATGTTTGTCAATTTTCGGTGGATAAGCATGGAAGATAAAGCAGGACGAAAACTTAATGCACATTGGAAGACACTTAGACCACTTAAGCTAGTGGACTGCGTCACCTAGAAGCGGNATATATTTAAAGGCTTTTTTTACATTGTACACATGACACATTTTTTGCAGATAGGTATTTGGTTCGTGTTGGGAGAATAACATTAGTATGTATACTTTTTTCGTATAATAGTTATCTGTTTAAGTTGGTGTTTCATATTAAAGTAAATTTAATTGAGTTAGTTCAACTTAATACCTATTAGGTTTTTGTAAACTAGATAAATAAAAAGTATGTAGGTAGTACAAATAGGTTATGTACATGTGTATTTAAAGAAGAACAAAGCTGCTGCTGTATTATGACGGTTAATGTATTAGAAAATAAACAGTTTTAGTATGAATACACTCATGATAATAAAATCGTATCAGTAACCTGATCAAACATTAGGTTCGTAGATTTTACTTTAAAAGGGTACCTTGCGCCGACGTATTGTCTGCTCGCTCCATCACATCCCAAAGGATTCCTGATCATTATAATTCCGGCGAGTATTTCCATAAAAATCATTCCTGATCGTTATCTACGTGAACAGGTCGGTAACTTTTTTCTTAAGGGCATCATTTATTATTTTTAAGGGTACAAAAAATGGTAGGGCCTTTAAAGCGCCGCTGTGTCCCTTCTAGGAAGCGTTGTGGGATTTATTTGACACCCGTCTGTGAGATATAAAGCGGCCAATGCAGTGGTCAGGCCGAGTACTCTATTGCTATGCTGGACTCGGAACAAAGAGGTGTGAATATACAATTTTGCACTTATTGATGGTAGATATGGCTCCGACAGAGATTTAAGTGATAAAAATACGTTTTGTTTTGAAACATTTGTTGACCCTTAGATAAGCAGAGGTTTTAAAAACGGGATAGGCCATAAAATAAACAAAGCGCCTCCGTATAGACTTAGGAAAATAGTTCCCGGTATGAGCTTATTTAATGCAGATTTAATCCTGTTATTTATTCTTAGAGTTATTTGAAGATTTTAATCTTCAAATTACATCTCCAAGCTTTTCATGTGCCAGTTTAATTTTTTTAAGTAGGTACACTTTTTATTTTTATTTTTAACAACTTTATTGTTCATAGCTTAAAGCCTCCTGGAGTAATGTGCACCATACCGTATATAACTGTTTTCTCAACTTGGATTATACTACCTGGTAATGAAAGGGTTGTAAAAAGAGGCTTTAGTTAACAAACAAGGCGTACGGGTTCACCATCGGACATGATACGGGATACAATAATAAGACGGTTCACGTGTTCGTTTAAGCGGGGAACGGTCGTTGTGCAATTTCCCACAGGGTATCAAAAGCAATTCCTTTATACCTTCCTAAGAATCAAAACACAATGGTAGGGCAAGAGTCAGGTAGAGCGCCTCGCCACAGGGTTCCATGGCAGGAGTTTTATATTTCCGCTTCTTTGTTATGAGTACGGAGCCAATTAATAATTTCACTAGATGACCGAAGTCATTGTCACGTCACCCCCGCGCCTCGGCCGTAGTCATCGGGGAAGATTGATGAACTCCCTGTGATTGTCGCGTTTTTACCTTGATAGACTTCTTTTTGGCACACTGAATGGCGTTACGAGTTCGCTTATTGTGAATTCGGTTTATGAGAACTTGGGATTCTTTGTAAGCGTCGTTTAAGAACTCGTGATGTATTGGGCGATGTTCAGTCAATAGCACTCGTAGAGTAAGTTTACAATAATAGAGTAAATCGATGCATGTAAATAAAACTCGGGTATCATAAAAACAAAAATATTTTATTCAAAAGCTATTGCCTATTAGGTTCGGGATATGCAATTCAAAATTCCGAATTAAAATACATGTTGTCAATTTTTTTTTATGTTACAAAGTGTACATGCCGGTCAGGATACTCACCTGATGGTAAGTGATACGCGTGACCATGACAGAACATCATTGAAGGAAAGAGGCCAATAACTGACAAAAACTGATGACAGTTATTATCCTCTATAAAATGTTGCACTGCGCCCGTCACCCGAGACAACTGATGTTAGCTCTTTTCAATGTCTTTTATGCCCGGTAACACAGATTAACAGAGTAAATGCATCTTTGCCCGGTAATTTTACTGTTGTTCCCTCATCCTGAAACACAAAAGTGCATAAGACATCTGTTTCACGGGATGATATCTGGCCATGGTACCTTCCTAGACGACTCAGTACCGAGGGTACCGAGCCTATCACCTAGTAAAATACACACTGATAAGTATCTATAGCGTATTCAATATGTAAGCAACATTTTAATACTTTTTTTTTACATATGTTTCGATTATTGTGTGCGTATTTGATTAAATTATTCTATAGGTATTCCTTTAAGATTTATTTTGAATTTCAAACGCCTCTACGAAATACATTTACATTATCCATGATGTCAATACTTAATTATGGATCTCTATAAAATGGAAACGATTTCTTTTTTTATCGTATCTGGAATTAATAGTCTTCTTTGTGATGTTACATCGGCTTACGAATTAACGACAAGGCGGTATTTCCTGTTTGCAAAATTTTATTTAAATATAGGTAGGTATGCGTGCTTTATGTCTACTAGTCTAAGAGACAAGCGGCCGATGGACACAGATGATTTTAAAATGTGTTATTGATGCTTTACAAATACACTAAAATATGTTATCTAGATTATATGAGTAATCATAAAAGTAAGTAAGTACATCTCAAACGTCCTTCGAGTTGTGGTATTTGATAAAATATCTACTTATTTCCATACGTGTAGGTATTATATGTGTACATTTTATTTAACAAAATGCATATTTATTGTATTTCAATAAAACTAAATACTAAAGTAAAGCAATGTAAACAGCGTCATTAATTTATCTATATTTATTCTCTATAAATCATTACGTATTTCTTATCGATATAATTGTTATGTCGATAAGAAACCAAGTTCCTAATTCCTTAGCGCTAAAGATTAAGATAAAATGTTATTCCGGTTTGAACGTGAAATATTTTTCGTTAACATAGGGTATTTATGGTTTTAGATGAGTCATAAATAACATAATAAAATTTATTGTATTTTAATAAAAGCATAGGGAAAACATGTAGAGTTCAGGTAGCCGTCGCCTCCCATAACGACCAAGTGCTATCTACGACCCGCCTACCAAATGTGGAATAATGTCAAATCTCTTTTCTAGCATAAAGGAGGTTCTATAGTCCAGCAGTGCAGTATATTATACTTATACTCCCGGGTTATATTTTAGGTAAAAAACTTTGATCATATTAACTACTATGATTGAAGGTATAAAAGAAAAAAGTACGTTAAGAGTTATTTTATAATTTGGAGTGCAAAACTAAATTCATGATATAATGACGAAAAATAATTCTTTTTTAATTCATAAATTATTTTAAATTTCGTTTTTATTCATAACATTCGTAGTGACTTAGATTTGTAAAGTTGTATTTCATTAGATATTATGATCAAGTATTCTAATAACAATCCCTAGCAAACCACACCTGGGCCATAAGTAGGTATTCGTTTCAGCTCGTTGCCTTTCTAACTTATTATTACAAAAATATCTTATTCGTTCCGTATAACGCCATATCTTTTGATCGATGATCGATTTATGATTGTTGTTGTGTGAGCGATATACGTATAATTAAATATAATTATTAAAAATACTATTATAAAATATATCTAAAAGTATCATATTTATACAAATGATGTTAGATTTCAAATCTAGATCAATTTTACATTTTCAGGAAATACTTATTATCCAGTCTAGTTCATAGTTCGTGTAAATATAGATATCCGACGAGCTAAAGGCTTTAGCGTGGATACTGTTTCAGAGTGGTTCTGACTGCGCTTCCGAAGAAGTAACCTGATGAACGAATGTTTGTCAATTTTTGGTGGATAAGCATGGAAGATAAAAGCGAAGGACGAAAACTTAATGCACATTGGAAGACACTTAGACCACTTAAGCTAGTGGACTGCGTGCCCTAGAAGCGGG
>PQWD01003218.1:0-64414 GCA_019425675.1 Leucinodes orbonalis
TGTTTGTAAAAACTTTTGTATTTAAAAATGTGGTTTTGTGTACCGTGCTTGAATGAGTTAGATGTTTTACAGAGCCCCAATTTAGGTCAGAAGCTGAATCATGGCTTAACAACAATTAATGCATAAGTATGTATTTATATTTTAATTTTTGGAAGATTACAGTTTCAAAAGTCACTAATTAAAGAATAACAAATATGATAATAGCACAAATTAATTACAACCACATATGAGTAATATCACCACCACCTAACACATATCAGTTTACAAAAATCATATTGAGATAACCACAACTTTACATCAATATGTGTTTAACCAAAACTAACATTATTAAATGTCATCAAGGTTCAAAGCCCAATCAATATTACTATTATACAATACTCTTGATTTTGTAAAAACATAAATATTATACGTACAATGTAACATTCAGATTTTTATATGCTCCTTTTGATTGCAGGTACTGCACGTGAATCGGATCTGTAACCGTTGTGCAGAAGCTGACATCTGAAGCATTACACCACATGGATCGTATAATAAATGATCCACAAAGCTGACATCCTAAATTCACATTGATTGTCATGTAACTTTTGTAAAATGAAAAAAGCTTATCAGCCTATATATTGTTGCTGGAAAATCTATTGACTATTGGGAGATTCTCCCAGAATCATTCCAGATATTTATATTGGTGTTGTTGGGACTGCCGAGATATTGCAGTGCGTCCGGCATGTTTGCCGATGCACACGTAGATGGCTTCCATGCGGTTGTTAGGAAAAAGATTATGTCCATTAAGAACAGAATGCTTCGCAGTCCCAATAGCATTCTTAGGGTCCTAACATCAAAGTGGGACAGTGTCCTACTAAGGCACTGAATAACCGCCCTTATTAACCCAAATGCGGGATGTATTTATTATGTTAAATAATTTAATGTTTATTGTCTAATTTTGTATTTACTAATAATTATATAAGAATTTTGTAACTAACCAATGGATCCATGTGTCTGAATAAAAAATTATTATATTATATTCTTTTTTTAAAGTTGAAAGGGATCGTTAGAACACCAAAATAGATTATTATTTTTATTAAGTAGTTAATAGATTTCCTCTATCTTATCAGTAAAAGTACATGTTTAGATCCTACACCAACTACCTAAGCATTAAACTAAGTTATTTATCAAACTAGCCACAGGCTGCGATGATTGACGTCATTACATTAATTACGTCCACTAATTGTGGCCTATTGACTACAATTATACGATTATGCAAATGCAAACCGAACCTAGTTTTGAAATGGAATTTTGCTTAGCAAAAAGTTCCAATTATATAGACTCTATAGTTTGATTGCACTGAACAGTTCTTGTAAATAATATGCTAAAAAGTAAAGCTAGAGGAAAATTTAGATACTTCAATGAGCTTGAGTGATGAACGTGACCCTTAAATCCACTGACATTAACCCAGCGCCATCTAGGCCCAATTTTTAAAAATAATACAATACTGTTCAAAACACATAAATTATTAAAAGTAAGAGTGGAGCTTTTCGCTGAATTTTACTTGGTAGATAACTACAGTCCAAACCAGTGGTAGCTTCATTTGACATTCATAATATGACACATTGTGTTCTATAGGGACCTATATTGAATAAAGACGTAAAAATGAGATGTGTTGTATTATAACTTTGAATTTTGTTGCTTGGTAAGTTTGTTTCATAACTGAACAACCAAAGGAGAACTATTTATAACATAGGCATTTTAATATCATTTGCTATTACGAATACCCTAATAAAACCATGAACGCAACGTAAACACAAAGTTTGCTATCGTAAAATGTACACGCCATCCAAGCCCAAGCACCGCCTGTCCCTGTTTTGGAACAGGAATATTCTAATTAATTTCCCCTTTAGTACCTAGTTGAGTGGCAAAGTAATATTTATTGCGGGCCAGTTTTCAGTCTGCGCTTTGTGGTTCTTGTAGATAGCAAGACGGAGCTTAATATTTCTCTACCTTTTAACTCTGAAAGGTCAAGTTAATTAGCTGAGGCGTACTTGGATAGAATCGTTTATATTTGCTTTGGAATTTTTATTCGATCACGTACAGTATTAAATGTACCACTGAAAAATACTAGCAAAATGAAAATACTATAAGCAAAATACATTTCTAGTTAGTAGTAGTCTTAGATTTTCCGGTTTGCCTATTACCTTATACCTGTTTTTCACTAGCACCCCTTCAATAAAAAGACGAATGATAAAATCTTACTTTGAGACTTTTGATCCTTGAGGTTAGTACTTACATATTTAATATGAAGTTGTGGTTATCTCAATATGACTTTTGTAAACTGATTCCTCATATGAGGACATTTGTAATTAGTATTGTACTCTTATCATTTTGTTTATTTTATCATAGTGTCTATTGTAACTGAAAATCTTCCAAAAATAATAAATAAATAGCCATTAGGTCCACACCGACGTAAAAACTATTTGATTGTTCCAACTTCACAAAGCGACAATACATAACAACTATGCTTTCCTATTTAACCTTTTCCCTCAAAACATCGCGTGGCGCCAGCGGTGGAAAGTTTAGGGCAACTGCTGCATTCGTTAGCAAAATTATTGTTTCGGATTCAACGGACCCTGTTCGTAATTAAAACTGAAAGGTAACTTCAAAGCGCTGCTTTCACAAAATATGAAAATCACAACCGTGATTTGAACTTTTAGATTCTACAAACAATAGAAGTTAGATCTATTTAATTAATTTTATGAATAGCAGCCTTTAATAGAAGAAAATAGGGTTAATTTATTATGAATCATCGATAAAGTGATATCACGGTCTTACAGAAATCTAAAGAGAAATGACGTCGCGTTGTTTGGTAAAGTGAGGAAAATAGTTGTGAGGAGTGCCTTCTGATCTGGTCAGTGCAGGTTCAAATCCCGTCACCAACCAATGTATTTTGCACCTTTAAAAATTATACGAGTATATTTATCCGATAAAGCTGTATAGGCAACCAGCGGCCAACAGCGATATGTAATTCCGTAAAAAAGCTCCTCCGGTGATGGAATATATCAAAAGGAAACCTGCGCACGCCTACAAAGAGATTCAAGAGTTATGCGGAAGTCAGCCATCCACTGGCCGCGTGGATGACTAAGGCCTAATCATCCTTTACAGGTAGGCTCTGCCCCTCGATAGGATTTTATGAGCTGATGATGATGATGGTGCGTAGTGGCGATATCTCATCAGAAAGCAAGAAGAAAACACTTCGCTATCGTAGTTTAGGTAGGTAAGTCCAACTGTGGATTTTCCCGAGTAAGGTTAAGATTGCTCTATGCGAAACTTTATGTACAAAATACATATTTCATAGTCGCTTAATATCCTCCTACTCTATTACTTCGCTGCTCAATATAAGCTCACATTTGACACCAAAATACTATTTCTGTACATCGACTATTGTATGTTTTATAACACTGCGTGTCAGTATACAGTTTTGCTGTGAAACAGAGAATTGTAAAGGTATTGTCCAAACATATGTTAGGCTACCAACGTTTATCCATTGTTTAATACCCATAATACAGTCTTCACACTTAACTTGGGGCCAGATGGCGTTGTTGAATGTCAGTGGATATTTATTTATTTATTGTTATTATTTGTGAGTTAAACATCTTATGAATGTTGGTTAACTTTCCACCCTGTATATACGAGAAGATTGTGCTGTCATCTTTGATAATCGTAAATTATGACTTTGTTTGCCATTTCGTTTATGCGCTGTTGCGTTGAGGGGTCGTGTGTTTGGTTCCGCTGTAAAAGTTAGTGGTACTTTGGGGTACATATTTATGATGCCAGTAGTTTGCGGCAATGTTATTTTTTCAATCGGTTCTTTGATCAATCTTTTCGGCTTTTCCGAGTAGAATCAATCAATCACTTCGAATCCGGAACGTAAAGTCAAAATAAACAATAAAACAGGGACATGAAAAGAAATAAAAATATTTCCAATCTGTTTGAGTGAGAATTGTGATGAAACGGATAATTTATTTTTGTTGGAGTTTTAGATTGAATGATTTAAGTTCTTATTTATTAAACGTTATTTTGTTTCTTTTAATTTTCATATTTTAATGCGTTTAAACTTAATAAGTGTTTCAGCAGAAAGCGGGAATGCTTACTCACAAAATTATATTTTTCTATATCGTATGCATTTGCATTTTCTGAAAACTTACCCAAATAGTAAATTAACATAAAACGAAATAAGGTTCCTCAGAACTACAAAAACTTCGATTGACCCACGCAATCAACCATTATATTCATTAATTTTAACAGCCTATGACAGTTCACTCCTGGAATTAGTGCTTCCTCCATGGTCCTGAAAGGTTTTATTATAGTTTCCATGATTGGCATGTGGGTTGCAGATATAAATATGTACCTCGGTAAAGCCAATTAAGACACCGTGGATACAAATTCTCTGCAAAACATATCTAAACATTTTTCGTCAAAACTCCAGCTTTGTTGTATTCATCATCATCATTATTAGTCTATAACGTCCCTTGCAGACCACAGGCTTTCCCGCACAGCAGAGCTATGGGCCGTAACCCGCCACGCGGGCCTAATGCGCATTGGTGGTGTTAACTACTGGGCTGGTCACGTATGTCGTAGAACCGATGGCTGTTGGAGCAGACGAGTTCTGGAGTGGAGACCGCGTCTCGGCAAGCGTAGCGTAGGACGCCCTCCGGCCCGATGGACCGACGACTTGCGAAAGGTCGCTGGTGGAGGCTGGATGAGGAAAGCGGAGGACCGGGATATCTGGCGCGAAATGGGGGAGACCTATGTCCAGCAGTGGACTGCGATAGGTTGAATAGGATAGGATAGGATCCTAAAATACTAGCCAGGTCCGATGGCTTAACGTGCCCTCCGAAGCACGGACTCATCTTTCTTTTCGGACAATCAGGTGATTCAGCCTGCTGTCATCATCATCATCATCATCATAATCAATAGTCCTCACCGAGGGGCACGAGCCTACCCGTACAGGGTGTATAGGGCTTAGACGTCCACGCGGGCCCAGTGCGGGTTGGACGACTTGAATGTCTTAATAAAACTAGGGAAAATCACACATTTCCCCGCGGGATACCTACACCACTCCCACGACCACGTCACCATTGTCACCCAGCCGAATGCTGTGCCCACTAGACCATGGAGGCAGTTCGTTGTACTGACGAGAAAATTCAGTCGAAAATGTTTTATTTATTTCAATTGAAAAGTCGGTAAGTGCGGTGACAGCCCGCGCTGTTTCATAAAAACGAAATTTGTATTTACGTGGCACGTTTCAGTAATTTTACAATTACGATCGACGCAAATAATTTTCACGAGTATATTTTACACTTCAGTGAATTGCAAGTATGAATAAATTCGCAGTGTTCGGTAAGTTGGGCTGAATTTTCGGTTCTTTTTTAATTACTTAATAATTTATCTACCCCGTGGAGTGTGAGCGTTGAATTTAGACCACTTTTGATTATTTTCCTTTGTAAGGAACAATCCCTTACAAAGGAAAAATGTCAATAGCCTAATAATTCCTAAAAAATTGTTTGATATAAATATCCACCAGAGCCTTATAAATTGGTTTTGTTGTATTAATGTTATATTTTAACTATTTTTAAAGTCAATGTGACTGTCAAAATTATGGTAAAAACACACACACACACACTAACAATGCATCTAGCCTGTAATATGGGTATTTAACAACGTACAAACATATGTGAAGGCTTCTTTTGATGATGTTAATTTAACTGACATTGGTTTGGCAAATTATTACTTATTCATTGCATATAAGTAATTTTAAAGTCGTACTCATCCATATTAAGTTTTACCTCGTATTATTCACACCCTGTACAATAAACTAGCTATACATCATCACCAAGCTTAGCACTTCGATTTGCGAGCGTACAAATTAACATGTGTCAACTACGTAGCACCAGAGATAATCTATAAAATCACGCCTGCAGGCTTCGGAGATTACGAGTGCTTTTTATCATTAAACATAATCCCTGGACTGAGCTACCCTCGGATTAGCGACCGACCAACCGGTCCTGTGTTTGTTAAAGCGATGTCAAAACGTAATCTAGCCGCTGACACTTGCAAATGAGAGTGCATCAGTCCTTCTTGAATCACCAATTCCTATCAGCAAACTTAAAAATCTAAAATCACTCTTATTGCAACCGTATAAAAGTGAAATAAGTTTATCAAGCTGGTAAAAAAGTTTGCCTATTAGGATAGAAGTTGTTCGGCTTACGGTAGGAACAATATAAAAGGATGTTAATTGGTGTTCCTCAGTTTCAAGGGATAATTGACTTGTAGAATGCAGGACAATGCAGTGTTGTCGCCTTGCGATGCAAATGCGGGATTCTTTGAATGCAGTAATGTATGGGGTATTAAGATGGCGTTCGCGCGGGGTACAACTGCGCGAGTTACTTTACTAATGAAAATACCAATTAAAATATGCCTACTTAGTACCAAAAAGGTATTAAACCTTTTTGATACTAAGTAGGCATATTTGGCGATACTTTGGTATAATGAGAAGACGGAATTAGTATTGCCAAGCATTCACGTAAGTACCCTCTTTATTGATAAAAAAGAGCTTATTATTAAACTTCTAGCAAACCGCTAATACCTACATATTGAAAACATGTCAAGTAATTAATTAGCTGCCTGTCGAACCTTTAGACGGGAACACGGCTTACAAAATACAACTATTATAACGAGAGAAAGAAGAAGAAATTAAAGTGTCCACGAAATTATTATAATGTTTTGAACACATTACTTATGTAACATAAAAAAAAATGATAAGAAAATTAATCCACCTCGTAAAGGTAGCAAGATATTGTGAGCTTTCTCATCAAAAAGGAAACGAAATGAAAATGAAATGAACTTCGATTGATATAAAATTGTCTAATGGCACAGATATTTTAAGTTATTTTTTATGGTTAGTTGTCAGTACATAAGATCAGTGACGAGCCTGTCTGATCATATCAGCTTTCACCCAAGTGTTCAGAATATGAAAGCTTACAATAAGCACAACATGAATATACAAATAAAGTGAGGCTTTCGCTGAACTGGCTTGCGGTAATGCGTATTAAGCTTTCAACGATATTGCCTTGTGCAAAAGTAGTGGCTACAACTCTCCCGAATGGAGTGTGACCACACTTTTTTATTAATAGGTGGTAGACTCGATACTGAGTCGTCTAGGTAGGTACCACCGCAGTGCCAGATATCGTCCCGTGAAATAAGAGTGTTATGCACTTTTAGTTTCGGGTGCGGGCACTATTGCTAGTGAAATTACAGGGTATGAGAAACCTGATATTTGTTGTCTCGGGTGAGGGGCGCAGTGCGGCATTGATGGATTATAAAGAAAGAATTATTTATTTGACACACAATAAAATGCATACAACAGTGAGAAACATAAAACTAATAAAAAAAGGGCGAAATGGACTTCCCTCAGCATTTGTCCTGGCACACTAAAAGCGTGCCAGGACGCTGTTTTTCAGGGAACAGTTGTTTATCCTTCAATGCCGCTCTGTCTTGGTCAGGCGTATCACTTACCATCAGATGAACGTCCCGACTGTTGTGTTCACTTCGTAACATAAAAAAATATATAAACATCCACCAACATTCACAAAGCGCCATCTAGCCTTAATGTAAGTAAGAAGCTATTCATCATCATCATCAGGTCATTATACGTTCCCACCGAGAGGCACGAGCCTACCCGTAAAGGGTGTATAAGAAAACTTTTACATTAATTTCAAAAATACATTATATGTGGATTCGAACCAACACCGTTTAGATCGGATCGTCCATTTGTCATTCATAATGTATTTATAAAA
Source organism: Leucinodes orbonalis (assembly GCA_019425675.1). NCBI lineage: Eukaryota > Metazoa > Arthropoda > Insecta > Lepidoptera > Crambidae > Leucinodes > Leucinodes orbonalis. The sequence continues at coordinate 7,845 of PQWD01003218.1, forward strand.
AAAATGCATATTTATCCCTTGCATAGTTACCATAGTTAAGATTTTCGCTCAATGGTGCTGTGTCTGAGGTTATTTATAATTATGATTTTTTTAACCTTGTAATGAACTACGTTAACATTTTTGAAATTAGATATGACACAATTTTTAGAACTAAAATATTAACGTCAATTTTCATCATGTTAAGGTATCCGTTTTTATGATAAATAAAAGCGTTCGGAAATGACTTTGAACCCAAAACAAAATTGAAAATTGAACACACTGTGTTTTATATTTGTTATTCAATCTTTGTAAATGTCAATCACTTCACAAAGTACTTTGCGAACCCCAATCTGATGTCCTCGTTCACATAAGAGTACCTATTCGCATCCTCAAATCGGAAAAGTACCCACTCCATCATCATAATTCTTCGTCATAAAATATGAAAAAAGTGACTTCCATTCCTACACCATTATTTGCTTGCTATTTTTATTGGTTCAAAAACAAGGTTATTATGATGAAGTAGACTTTTATGTTACATTTCATTACTTTTAAAAACTGTTTAATACATACGATAGAGCTGGTGAAACATTTTCCGTTGGAAGAATTTTCAGGGACCTGGCGTCCTTAAAACAAAAGCCTGAGCCTTGTTAGAGAGTCGGTAACATTTTTGTCCTTTAGTATTGCAAATGTTGGTGCATCGATGTAATTAATCATCTTTTGCTCGCTATAATCATCATCATCATCAGCTCATTAAACATCCCCACCGAGGGGCACGAGCCTACCCGTATAGGGTGATTAGGCCTTAGTCGTCCACGCGGGCCCAGTGCGGGTTGGACGACTTCACACACAACCTGCGAATCTCTTCGCAGGCGTGCATGAAGGTTTCCTCACGATGTTTTCCTTCACCGTAAGAGCGTCGGATAACGTACATATATTTTCGAAATTCGAAAATACATTGGTACGTGTCGGGATTTGAACCTCAGCCCTCCCGGTAGGAAGGCGACAGTCCACACCATTGAGCCACCGACGCTCCAATCTATAATCATATGCTATAATCATATCGTTAATATATTAGTGTGTAAATAGTTTTATTCACACCTGGGCTGAGAGCCATCTGCGCTCTCAAAATGTATTGTCCCTTGAAGCTCAGAAGTCTTAAGTCTTGAAGAAGAAGTCATTCCGAAAAAAAATTGCTTATCGGTTTCAGTGTTTCAAGATGAAGGCATTGTAGCTAGTAAGTAGCGTCTCGGTACGTTTTCATGCCGCGATACCATGCTGAGTACATGCCTTTTCGGTGCCTTATTTCACCTTATTTCTGCTGTTATATTTATTTATTAATTGATTGTATTTGTAAGTTTGATGCACCGAATAAACATTTTTTTTAAATAACCGGGTATCATATAAATAGCCTTTGTTGTGTCGGGAGACAGGTGCTGGGAAGCGTTAACGGAAAATAATGACTTGGATATGGAATATGATTAATATTAATTTTCATCATATCTCTGTCCCGTTCACTTATGGCTTAAATACATCCTATATTCCAGAGCCCAAATAATACTTCGAATTTTGGAAACCCGTCAAACTACTTAGGATCGTGTGTATGTATGTATGTGTGTAGGGTCAGAAGACAGTTAAATCGCAATTATTTTGGTGTACAACAACAGTTGCCTTAAGATATCACTGTAGCAATCAACCTCTTCTACTGGTGGTGTATCTTGCCAATTGTGCCAATAATGATCAGGCTCTAGTGACAATCCAATATACACTGCACCACTGCAAAGATTACCAAAGCCCCTTAATGCCATACAACAAATAAATAAATTTCCCGAGATATTCACACAAGGCTATGTAGCATAATAGATATGCTTTAATATTCGTACATTGCTTAGATATGATCGAAGTATGCTGAAGAATGATAATCTACTATATAAAAATAAGTCGGGTTTTCCTTCCTGACACTATAACTCCAGAATACACGAACTCATTTCCATGGTTTTTCATTCGATGGAAAGGTCTCGAGTTCCGTGAGGTTTATAGCAAATAAAATTCAGGAAAAATTTCATCAGAAAAGCGGGAAAATCTTTTTTCACATACAGCGATATTTCTGATACATAGCATGTACTACAAACCAATATTTTAAGTAGATGGCATCTTTTGATCACCAAACGAAATGTTACATAAAACGAAGCCATCTGGTGGCGAAACGGAGTTCGCTGGGTTTGCTAGTTACTAATAAAATATTTCCCCAAAATTTTTTCATAACGTGTAGTCACAGTACTCTAAGGTCACACTACAAAGCGACCGCAAGAACGCGCGCCCGCACGTCTCGCGACTCTGTCGCTGCGGATAAACGTCGCTGGTCAAATTCTGCATCAGATTAATTCATTATTATTTTATCAGTTTACAAGCAGATAGCTTAGATACGCCACTTTGCTATTATATTCGATATATTCGGTAAAACAAAATTATTCCTTATTCAAAGCCATTTTAATATAATAGCTAGTGTCAGCAAATGAAATTTTTACTTCCACACTTAGTCGTAAGCGTAGCAGAAGGGCTAAATCACACATGCCGGACAACTTTTATGTGACTATTTTGGCTTGAAGATCACAAATGTATAACATGTGTAATCTTCAAGTAACAGATAACAGTGCGCAACACTACAAATTATAAAGTGAACTTCCTCGGAAAGTTTTCATGGCGCGTTGTCATACTACACAACTCTGAGGCCACACTACAAAGCGACCGCAAGAACGCGCGCCCGCATGCCTCGCGACTCTATCGCTGCGGATAAACTCTCCTGGTCAGATTCTACATAAGTATTATATATATATAGTTATGTTAATAAGGAAATAGCCCACGTTATTATATTTCTATGAAACATATGCTTCCATTACACACGTTTTTCATAAAAAAATTAACTGTCTATAGTATACCAATGTTTCAAAATTAAGATCTCAGTATAGTTACTTCCTTTTTCTATCTTATTCTATTATGTTGTCTTCCTTAACCACAAAGTTGCCTGGAAGAGATTGATCATTCGTAAGACCACCATTAGTAAATTAAAAGCATTTATTTTTGTACTGGATGTTGATTTTTGTTGTTGAATATGGTACAATAAAGCCTAACATATCCAGAAGTAAACAGTCCATTTGATGATATGTGGCAACTGTCTTTATGGCCAATGATCCCAAAAAAGGAGTATAACAAAGTTGCAAACTATAATTTTGTCCAAGAACATCCCTGAAGTGTGGACATCGCACATTACACTAAGGCCGTACTACAAAGTGACCGCAAGAACACACGGCCGCACGTTTCGCGGCTCCATTGCTTCGCGTTAACTATGCGACTCAGTAGAAGACTTTACATTGAAAATTGTATATGTTCAAACTGACCAACCATGTCTAAAGGGACAAACATACTACTAAAATTTAATGCTTTCGGAGGGACAGCTCGTAAGTACTTGTTTTACCATAGGGGATACAACTGAGTGACAGATTGAAATAAATATGTATCCACTGACATTCACACAGCGCCATCTAGCCCCATGTTAAGCATGAAGCCTGTATTATGGGTACTAAACGACGAAAAAACATACATATATATATTTTTTTAATACATATATATTATACATAGAAAACACCCAGACCATTACAAACAGACATGTTCATGCACACAAATTTCTGTACTGCCCGGGGATCGAACCCGGAACCCTTGGTGTAGTGTAGCTGTCGACCTCTCACCCGCAACACCAAATGGGTCGTCGAAGGAATAATCCAAGTTTTTTGTACGTATTTCGTGGAGACGTTCGCGATGACATAAATGACAGTAGGTGATGCCGTTACCCGAGGATACTCGTAACCTTCGTAATGAGGTAGTGCATTGAACAGCATGGACTGCAGTATGTACGAGAGTTAGAAAGAAGTATATCATCAACTTTACTGCTTTACAGCTGAACGAAGGCCACCTTTAATGAGAAAAATGGTGCTTACTAGTAACAAACAAACATTAGTCATATAATAATGATTCTAGAAAATTAATATAGTATTATATGATTTAAGAATACAACAGTCAATGCTTTTCCAGCAAAATATTAAACCTTCTTTAATGGCAATAAATAATTACAGTCAAGCTAAAAATATATATTTTTAATAATAAAAAATGCCCCAAACTTTTTTAACAGTTATGAAACAACATCAGGAAGCTATCAAACGAAATGGCAGACAGGCATGACCGCGAGGCAAGCTTTGTATTCATCTGGGAATCGAACAGAATTGCTCAAAGGGAACTTCCGAAATTCCAATTTCGCCTTGAAAACAATTCATAGGATAAATTATTAAAAAAATATTTTCATCGCCCCGTGTTTAAACTTTTACGGCACGTTTCTGGTAAAACCGGGGTTTGAAGATAAGCGATTCTTCCAACAATGTTTCTCAATATTAAATTAGTTTCATTAAATGTTGTGTGGCGTTTCAGAGGTAGCTGTACAATGAGAAATAAATTTCAATAAATATATAAATCAGAGCAACATCATAAGATATTTTGAATTTTTACATACCATAAAACATATCCTTTCATTAATTGTTATGCATATTCTTGTAACTTTTTAAAAGAGTAACAAAGTTATTTCACAAATAAGTTTAAACCTTGTACTGTAACGGCAAATTTTGATTTGCCGTTACAGTCAAATCAAATCATTTATTTGTTCAAATGTGGTAATTGTGTGTGTGTGGCGACCTAGTTTATTAGTTATAAGTAGTATTTTTTAATTCTGATATATTTTTTTATTACTAGTCCAATTTAGTTTTTCCCAAAACGGACTGTCATTATTCCAATATCATTTAGTAACCTTTTTGTTAATTTGTGATAACTAGCAAATGCTGATTTCGGTCATGTACATCTGATGTACATGACCGAAACGTGGAGCAGTAAACAAGTAAGTCAGATTTATTGTGGCAGATCCGAATTATCAGAATTCGAAGTATCCGATCGGCCTATGGCCTAAAATGTTTTGTGTTCTTAATTATACAAGTTAATTTAGGGCGCTACTTCTTAGTCCAGCAAGACATTGTAGCTATATAAATTAGTAATAGTGTAACCAATTGTACCTTGAAGGGCGGAATCAAAAGAAGACCTATTCATAATAAAACTATGGATAATGTTCATCAATGCTACCTTGCCGCTACCTTACGGCTGCGGCCTTACCCGCGTTTTCTCATCAGAGGGCAGGGGTAGGGGACATCAAAGTGAATTAGCGAGCGTTGTCTGGGGCGGCCGCTTTGAAGTCCTACGGTGAACGCCGCGTGCTAAAGCGTAAGGAGACTTATTTCCTCGGCCTCTTACCGCTAAGCCAGCTCATCTCACCAAATGATGTTACGCTTGTATTTTACACCTTCTACCGGAATTACAGGGTTCAAATTTGTGCACCATTAAGGTACGGGAAAGTTGTTGGACAAATAAATTTATTTATCTTACGCTTACAAGTTTGCTCACTTCAATATTTAACCTGTTATAGGGTAGGTATACAATAAGAAAAGATATAAGACAAACTGGCACTGTGTGGCAACCTAGACAATACATTGTATCAGACTTACATATTTAGGTCAGCTTTAAAACACTCATTACATATATTACGTTATATATCCCCAAACATATGTTAGGCTACCAATCCCCCCCGAGGTTCGAGTCCCACTCTGGGACGTCCTAAGGCTCGTTGTGTAAATTTTAAGGCTGAGAGCCACCAGCGCTCGCCAATTTCCCGGTGAAGCTATAATGGCCATCTGCGGCCATTACCAGCAGTCAGTTAAAAAAAAATTGATATTACAGTATATTTTGCGTACATGCTGCGCCCACGTGATTAAGAGTTGTAGTCTCAGATACTCGTATTGTATTCAAGGGACTAAAGATACGATTTATTGAACCTTGTATTTGTAAAAGAAACAAATAAATACCATTGTAAATTACAGTACTGTCCAACTTGGCCAGCGTTAATTAACTTTAAATTCGAGCATTACAGTGAAACGTTGCAAGTTAAACAACACGTTAAATGGTGACGTTTAACCGCCGGGGCCATGACCCTTTGCGCGCCGTCTGCTTTAAATTCATGAGTGTTAATATAATGCGAGGTGAAAGCAAGTATTTTAAATACTAATTGTATGAAGAGGTTCAATTCCCGCCACGTACGAATGTGTTTTCATATTTTCGAAAATATTTGTACGTTATCCGACGCTCTTACGGTGAAGGAAAACATCGTGAGGAAACCTGGGCACGCCTGCGAAGAGATTCAAAGGTTGTGCGTGAAATCGTCCAATCCGCACTGGGTCCGCGTGGATGACTAAGACCGAAACACCCTATACGGGTAGGCTCGTGCCCCTCGGTGGGGACGTTTAATGAGCTGAGAATGATGATAGGCAGACATTTGACCGCCGTCTCACCAGACGGCCAGGTTGTAATGACCCGGGAACACATAAGGAGGCAAAGAGTTCCATTCCTTTGCGGTGCGCATTATGAACGAGGTCTATGCGAGTATTCGATTAACTGATCCTATGGAATAAAATAAATATCCACTGACATTCACACAGCGCTATCTAGTCCCAAACTAAGCGTTAGCCTGTAATATGGGTACTAAGCAATCGTATTGTCCCGGGGTTAACCCCATGATGACCCATGTGGTGTAATGATTGAGACGTCGGCTACTACATAAGGGTTCCGGGTTCGATCCCCGCATTTTACAAACATTTGTGTGCATGAACATGTATGTTTGTAAAGGTCTGGGTGTTTCTATGTATAATATGTATGTATTCACAAAAAAGATAATTGAGTATGTATATTACAGGCTAAATGCTTAGTTTCGGTCAAGATGGCGCTGTGTGTAATATTTATGAATATTGTTATCATCAACTTACCTTATAAAGTCCATAGCTGGACATCTTTGATTTAATTTTATGATGAAGAAGGTTTTTTCAGTCTCCAGAGTTGAAATTTTTACAGGTCAACATTTCAAAAGTTGTATTTTTAGCGCATTTTCTCTTTTTATTTGCAAAATATCCGAATATTTTCAACTCGGCAAAAAATACCAACTTAATATTTTCTCTGCGCTATCTCAATTGTGCCCAAAAGCTCATATCTCTCCTTTTAATAGTAGTGAAAGGAGTACCGAAATACCCTTAGGTTTTGAGTGGTGGACTGATAAAAGATCGCGGTTTCGCTCTATATGCAAATTATTGTGTGAGCGGCTTTTCTGCTAGGGAAAATTGGTGAGGGTCATTGCGAATTTCTTGGATATGTTTCAAACTGAATACTGATAAATATTTCAAAGGAATATGAACGAACTGTATTCGTGATCGTCTTTGTAGAGCAGGGCCGGGCTACTTGGGCTGCAACCCAGGGCCCCGAGGTAACTAAGGGCACCAGAATCGCATTGAAAACAATAGGTGACCTGGTTTCTCTCTCATACAAAGGTTGCCTAGATGAGATTGCTGCCACTGCTGGTCTTTTGCACAATTAAAATTTGCGTTGGGTTTTTTAATAAATAATAATATCATCATCATCAGCTCATTAAGCTAATAAATAAAATATAATACATAAATGTCCACTGACATTCACACAGCGCCATCTAGTCCTAAGTTAAGCGTGAAGCCTGTATAATGGGTGCTAAACAACGGATAAACATACTTATATACTTCCAATCAGCATTGGGCCCACGTGGTCAGTAACGGACGGATCTCGTCATAGTAATATTGTTATGACACTATAATTAAAGACTTTTAATTTAATGTTCACTGCTTTCAATGAGGCATTCAAGATTTTAAATAAGGTATCAAGCGACCGAATAATGGTTGCCTATTTGGCCAGATGTGATTGTGAGAATGTGTTTTCTAATTTTATGAAATCGTAGACGTTAAATAAATAGAACGGATGTCCCTCTATATCCGTAGTAAATCTGAACTCGATATTGAAATGTCGGTGTGGATTGGTTCAACCAATTGAGACGTCACTCACACACAATTTAACGCGACCAATGCGCAGTTTCAGCGGTCGACTGTAACGTCTAGCTATATCTAGACTGACTTTGATTTCGGGATATCTACGTGAGAAATACAGTTTTTATTTTACCACACGTTTAAAACAATATTTGATTTATTACCCGGTGAAGCTGTAAAAGCCATCTGCGGTCAACAGCAGTAGTCAGTTCGTTTAAATAAAGCACATTATATAGAATAAAAATTAAGTTTGTATTCTTACCGACATTCGACATATTTTAGAAAACCCTATCAAATAAATGAATTGAAATAAAAATAACGTAAATTATTTTTTTATGCCATAAGTGAACGTACGGTCAGCCTAGTTACCTGGTGGTTCTGTCTTGGTTAGGTGTATGTTGAAGAAATCAGCACAACCTTTGAATTTCTTCGTAGTCGTACAGGTTTTCTCGCGATTTTCTTTCACCGTTAGAGCGTCCGTCCGATAAACGTAGGTACATATAATTTGGAAAATTCGAAAAAACATCAGTTGCGTGGCTGGATTTGAACCTGCACTCCCAGATTAGACGGCAAACGTCTACATTAATAAGCCACCGACACTCTGAAGGTTAATTAATTTTATGTTATCTACAATTAAATTTGTATTATGTTTTTTTTTTCTTATGTGCAATAAAGAATTTTTATCTTTTTTTTATCTTATTAAACTTAATGGTTTTTACACTTCACATATTTAATGTTGGGTTCGATATTTTATTTAGATAAAATAGAGCTGGATACAAAATTGTTTCTGCCCCTGCATAATTCTACTGCAATACTTATTGCTCAGTTAAATATCGATACAGCTGTTATCTATGGCATGCAATTAAAAGCGTGCTATTTGTTCGTGGTCAACAGTCATTCGCAGTTGACATTTGCCCTCATTTTGTTCAATTTGTTTTGAACTTTAAATCGTTTTGTAAAGTTTAATTTATCGTCATAAATTTAGCAAAGAACCTTTAACCTTTTTAGCAAAGAAACTATACTGAAAAAGGTGAAACCGGTATGTTAAGATGGTATGGATATTTTAAGCACATAAATGAAAGCTCTATCTCTCTTCAACCTATCGCAGTCAGTCCCACCTATCACCTGACCTATCAGGTGATCAGTCCTGACCAGTCAGGTGAGCCCAGCAGTAGGTCACCCCCATTTTGCGCTAGATATTCCAGTCCTCCTCTTTTATCATCCAGCCATCACCAGCGAATTTTCGCAAGTCGTTTTCCTTTCGTCCATCGGGCCGGAGGGCGTCCAACGCTACGATTGCCAAGACGCGGTCTCCACTCCTGAACTCATCTGCTCCAACGGTCATCGGTTCTGCGACATACGTGACCAGCCCACTGCCACTTCAACCTGCTGATCCGACCTATGTTTCATTAATTAATAAATAACCAACCTAATTCAATTGAACGATTTGCTACTAATTTCCATTTTGTGTAAACTATTCGAAAAATTTCAAACAATACTTTTCGTGAACAAAGGTTTCCTTACAAGTGCAATCCCTTTATATCAACAATTTTATATTTGCCCAGTGCCGTCGGCAGCTTGCTGCCAAATGCTATTAAGGCTTTGCGAGTCGATGCGAACAGCTTTTGTTAGTTTCTTGGCGTGGTCACTGTAAACAGAGCATTTTTCACCACTATGTAAGTGGAGCATACTGTGACAGGCTGGGGCTTGATTGAAAGCGATACTTTTTATATTACCAATATAAATGTTTTAAATACCGTCACGACCTATTATTAACCAGGATGGTCATATAAAGTTTATTGACCTAACCGGAGCACTATGTTACTTATATTTCTTTATCTTTGTGATCGAAGATGAAGTGTAAAACTGAAATCTAGCAGTAGAAAGCGTCGGCTGCGATAGGTTGCATAGGTCAAAAAGCGATAAATAGTGTTTAACAAGATTTTTTAGCACAATTTATTTCACAGAAAAACACCGAATGAACACATGAACCGAATGAACAGTACACTAGCGCCACTTAGACTAGGTTTGACTGATAGCTATAACTTTTATTTAATGAATAGGAAATTGTTTCGTTATAGGTGTACGTTATTACCATTTTTCGCGTTCGTTATTATTAACACTTTTGATTATGCTATTTTTGTTGGCTTATTGAGCATTTTATGTATCTAAATAATTTTGTGTTTTTTTCTCTACTTGATAAAGTTCAGATTTAGTTTATTTGCTCGTTTGCTTCATTGTGACATCACAAACATAGATCCTACCTTTTTCCCAAATAAGTAGGTGTACTGGAACAACATTTTATTCAAATACGCTGTCACTACCGTTTACATTTATTTCAAATATTATATTTTAATGACACCGCTCATAACTTGCCGCATCTCTATTAATATGTGACGGAAAATTGAAAGACTCGGGCGAAATGTCGCAAGAAATGTAAATCATATAAGCATCGTTTTATTTTAAAATGCCGACACGGTAGCGAGTGGGCCAAGATTTAACGACATTTTGTTATAGCTATAATCCTTGTGGTATTTTAAAATTCCGTTTCCATCTGGAACAATGATGAAAGAAAAATTAGGAAGGAATTTTTAGGTGGAAAAGCGTTTGGTACATATATTTTTGTTACTTTTTTTTTATCTTAGGTAAAGATGTGCACTCCGTAGCTTTTGTTTGGGATTCACATTGATATTCCGTAACTGAACACGGGGGCAGCTAGGGCTAGCTAGGTTTTACAAGTCGCCAGACAGCCTGTCTGCCTGTGTATAATGCGACAGCATTACTCCCAGTACACAATCTCTTTCAGGAGGAGGAACACAAGACAATCCTTATAGGGCGCGTGCCCTACCTAATCACCCTATACGGGTGATTAGGCCTTAGTCATACACATGAGCTGATTCAGCACAAGGCCATTATGACTAGATCACCACATCTCCCACGCAGCACCATAAATCAGCTTATTGTGAAAACATCAAGAAGAAGTTTCAATTGATGGGCACATCAAAAAGTACTGTAACATAATTTTCTCCCGACTATTGAACATATTTCTAAAAACAATACGAAGTAATGCAGTGATTTTTCTATAACCTGTACTTAGATATTCCGTTTGGTCTTTGAGCACATCTACCTTACAATGGGGTCTCGATTATTGAACCCATCGCTGAAAATTAATCGAAAAATATAAAAAAAACGTAAGGACAAATTTAGCTGTAACATTTTTCTGTAACGTGTACTTGAATATTCCGTTTGCTCTCCACTTTGAGCACACCCACCTAACTATCGTTACAAGTTGTGTCACAAGCACACAGCACAGCAGATCGGGATCCTAACCGGGCGCAGATAGTGTCCCGAAGAGCTGCGGGACTGCCCGCCCGGAATGCAAATATGGGGTGTGGTACACGCGATGAGATTCTGTCAAATAAAACCAAAATACATTTATGATTGATCTTTTGAAAGTAGAAATAAGCACAAGTAGTTTAAAAAAACATGAAATTAGCTAAGCAAATTTTTCATTTTAGTAGACTCAGCACTGAGTCGTCTAGGTAATTACCACCGCAGTGCTAGATATCGTACCATGTAGTAGGAGTGATATGCACTTTATGTTTCGGGATATGGAGATCTCTTACCATTTGGTGAAACGTCTGATCTTTTGCACATCTATTAATCCTTTGACCGCCGCGAATTTAGACACAATACAAAATTAATTGTGTTTGACGCGTCAATGGCGGTCAAAGAGTCAAATAAAAATAAAACGAGCTATTTTGTTTGAACTGCTCATAACTTGGCCCACACCCCGACCCCGGGCGAGCCGCGTCCGCTCAGGCTCCACTAGTCTTCATTTCTCTTCTTTATGCTTTGTAAACAATATCTCTACCTCGTCCACAACTTGTGTTTGAATAAAAATCTAGTAAACTGCCCTCACAGGGCATTCGTGTTTCAAAGGCAGAATCTAATCACTGCGATCTGAACTCTACAGTTTGGAGAATAAGGGATATAATGTTTTGTCCACGGTCACGGGTACAGAGTAATTCAAAAGTTTTTGGTCCGCTAACCTTCTAAGTTTTTGTCGCTAAGGCAGCTTTGTTTTTTGACACTCAGTGTCGTGTAAGGGAACTTTAGTTTTTAACTATTCATGGTGGTTTTGTTATTATTTTGGTTTCGCAGTGTCATTGTTTGTTTACATTTATACATATCTTTGACTAATGCTTAAGAACAGTTTTATATTACCACGATACTCGTAGCTTTGAAGTACTTTTTGTGGTTTATCTTGCGGCAAGCATACTCGTTAGCTGCAAGATAAAACGGAGGAAAACTTTCGCTTTTTTGACACATCACAACTGAAGTCACGCCAATCCTAGCCACTTAGCCTTTAGTCTATGACCTGGTTATTTCAACAATCAAAACAATATTTTAATTACTGAAATTAGAAATCAGTTTCTGCCGGATAAGTTGCCTTAACGATACGACTTGGCGACCTTAAAAAAAAGAGCATATTCCCTGTTGAAAGGCCGGCAACGCATTTCAGTGCCCTCTGGTATTGCAATGACATGGGCGGCAATGTAAGAAGCCGTTCATTGGGCAAATCAGTTTAAATAATACTAAGTAATTGGACATTTCGAATAACAAAACGTTTGATCAACTAATTAAGAACGAGAGGAAACTAGCGGCTCCACGGAATTCATTAATTAATTTAAACATTCATGCTTAATTATCGAGATGCTCAATTAAATGTGATTTTTTAATTTGTTGTCTTGTTTATTTGGCCTTTGACAGTAATGTGGGATACAAGGTTCGCTTAAGAGGCTTTAGTGTAATGGAATAAATATAGGAACGGCTTTGGCAATATTTTGCAGCATTTAATGACGACCGCTAATGAGCGTCGGTGGTTCATCAAATCCGTACCAATGTTTTTTCGAATTTTCGACATTATATATTTGTTTATTCTACGCTCTTTTAGGAAGGAAAAAAATTTTTTTTTATCATTTATAGGCAGACATTTGACCGCCTGTAAGTGATGATGCGGCCCAGGATAGATCATGCCTGCCTAGAAACAGCCTATTCACTCTTGCCTTGAAGACAGCGAGGTTGTAATGATCGGGGAACACATAAGGAGGCAGAGTTCCATTCCTTTGCGGTGCGCATTATGATCGTGAGGAAAGCTAGTCGGGTAGTTGGCCAATCCGTACTGGGTCTGCGTGGATGACTACGGCCTATACAACTATACGGGTAGGCTCGTGCCCCTCGGTGGGAATGTAATGAGCTGAGCTGATGAAGTGATATCGCTATTCAAGGGCTCCACGAGTGCATTGCTAACCTTCAATGGGAAAGGGTAAAGGTAAAAAGAAAGGCAAAGGAGTTGGTGATTCTGGTGCTATTGGCTTTGGCGAAACGGATGTAACGGCCCATTTGAGGTGAAGCGTTGCTCTCCTACAATTTGGCCTTAATTCAAACCTCCTAATTATTCAATGCTCTAATAATTAATAATAAAAGGCCACGAAAGTAGTAGTTGAATAGTATTATGATGTGGTGATAGACTCGATATTGGGTCGTCTAGGTAGGTACCACCGCAGTGCCAGATATTGTCCCGTGAAACAGGAATGTTATACACTTTTGTGTTTCGGGATGAGGGCACTGTAGCTAGTGAAATTAGCGGGTATAAGAGACCTACATCTGTCTTCGCGGATGTCGGGCGCAGTGCTGCATTGATGGAGGATAATACATACTATAGTAACTGTCTATCAGTTGTCGGTCTCATTCGATACCGCTCTGTCATGGTTAGGCGTATCACTAACCATCCGGTGAGCGTTCTGACCGTGCTGTACATTAATAACATAAAAAAAATAAAGCTGCAATGGAATTTATTTTCAGAGCTACCTATTAATAGTTTTAACTACAGGACTTCTTGGCGGGAAACTGTAGTATCTTGTCGTCAGTTTTATATTATTTACAAAAAAAATGTGTTTACTCGCATGTGAATGTGTAATAGTGTTGTATTATTAACCATAAAGTTTTCGTGAAAAAGCACGAGTGTTGGCAAATGAAACAAAACAGTATAATATTTCAAGTTCTCTCAAGAAGTACGTAAGTAAAGTCCTACGTCTATACCGTAAATTATGGGGAAAGGAGGGAGTCATCTATCATGCATCGGTAATCACTAATTTCATCAGTGATTAAATAAAAAATAACTTACTAATGACGAGGCAGCATAGTCTATGACCTTAGCCTGTCAAAAAGAAACGAATAAAAAAAAACAAAATGTTATAATTAATTTGAAATAGATATCAAAAAGTTCAGTACATCACTAGTAAATGTCTAAAGCCCATTCCTCCATCGCTCACGTAATCCGTATCAGATGATTGGCCCCGTTACATGTCGGCTTGGAAATTTTTAACGAATCAAAAACTTTTAATAGGCAGCCAGAAAAACCGTTTCGCTGAATATTCGTATTTTCCACACTGAAAATCCAGTTAAAACCGGTTTTCATTATACGTTCAATATTTTACTGAGAAACGGGCGCAGTTTATTGCGAGTTATTTTAATATTTTTATGGACGCTTGAATAAGATGCAAAGGATGACGTTTAAAAAAAATACGCCGAAAATTTCATAAATTTTATCGTGCATAAAACTCAAATTGAATAAAAAATATATTTTTTATTCTTGTACCTTATTGGCGCGTCATTTTCGTTAAATATTTTCGAACAAAAATTGTTGTTATACGTTTATTCTGATGCTTTGAAGGCGTGAAGTCAATTTCGTGCAATATATTATTCGGTAACGTTTGAGAGCGTTGGTGGATCATTGGTGTGGACTGTTGCCTTTTGATCTGGAGGATGCAAGTTCAAACCCCGCCACGTACTAATCTTTTCGAATTTTCGAAATGATAAGTACGTTTATCCGAGGCTCTTTCGGTGAAGGAAAACATTGTGCGCACGCCTGCGAACAGATTCCAAGTGTGTGAGTGAAGTCCGCTAATCCCCACCGGACCCGCGTGGACAATTAAAGTATATACCCCTCAATCGTACCCATCGGTGGGAACGTGTGATGAGATGATGATGAAAAATTACAATTTTATTTTTTTGGAGTTTAATAGTAAACAACCTGACAAATATAAACAGTTTTTAGGACTTATGTTTCCTAAACTAGGACTAATCCGGTATCTAACTTTGCAGTCATTCTTCCCATTGTCACAATGATTGTAATTGCTACACCACATTTTCTGTGTTTATATATGTAAGATTTTTCTACTAATGTACATTGTATAACACTAAGCCCTAGTTAAATTAAAACCAACTGCCTCCATGGTCTGATAGATACGTTTGGCTTCATAGTTCCGTGACCCGGAGGTTGTGAGTTTAGATTCCACGGAGAAACGCCACAGTGTCCGATTTTTCTTAGTTTTGTTAGAAGATTACAAGCTGAATCTCCTAATTGTCCGAAAAGAAAGAAGATTCCGTGCTTCGGAGGGCACGTTTAGCCGTCGGTCCCGGACACAATTTTACGATGATAGTCATTAACAGCCACCTATTCACATTTGGCCCGCATAGTAAGTTACGGCCTAATTTTCCCAAAACTATGCGGTGCGGAAAGGAAACAAGTAAGATGATAATGGCTAATAAAATTTTAAAAATTCAGATATTGACATTCATAAAAATATGATGATTGATGTAAGCGAAGTAACGAAATTAGATAATCCTGTGTACAACGAACATACTTGTATATATTTTTATTTTAACATTTCAAATTATCCTTAAAAACGACATAGAAATAACTTTCTACATTACAATAGAAAAATCTGTTAAACCCACCTCGACAACGGGTAATAAAGTTACTGTCCAACAAAATGTTACAAAAATATTTAGCGAGAATCGCAAAATCAGTGAAAAAGGGAGTCTGGTGCGCGTCAGCTGGACAACATTAGTCAGGCGACGCGAGAGAATTTAATAAAAGCACTCCTTTTCTATAGTGATGTGACACAAACAATATATCGATATTTTTTCCAAGTGTAATTTATACCAGAAATTAGAAGAAGAAACATTCCATTGTTATTAGTTTTACATATCAAAATAAGAAATATGAGTCGTAATCAAAGGAGGCAATCTGACTTTGAATAAATTTGTGACTAATAAGAAAAAACGTATTATTAATTTATTCATAGAAATATTTCTAAAGTAATATCACAAATCTGAACTGAAGTTATGTTTTTATGATAGTTAATTATAAAAACGTAAGGTAAATACAGAATTCGACCCATATTTTGTTGAATGAGGTTTTTGTTTCAACACCTTAAAGAACGCCGCCTTTGTTACCAACTATGTTGCAGACTGCTATCTTTGAACAAATAAATGATTTCATTGATTAATTGATTGATGCCCCGAAATTAGCCTAAAAGAAAAAAACCCTACCAGGGTTTCAAATTAATTTCAGGGCTGTCAAAAATAAAAACCAGTTGTATAACATTTGTATTGTTTTAAACTTTATTTATATACATTCATCGAAACTAACAAATTGCAAATGCAAACTCTTCTTCCAAATTTACGTTCAAACCTAGAATTAACATGACGTGTTTGTACCTCACTAGTAAGGAATATTGTTCTCCAATGACAACAGTTCAATGGATCTTTAGTTCACAGAAATTAGAACTGAAAGGAAGACAAGTTATAGTCATTAAGGAACTTTATGTTTTAAACTGTAACTAAATATTGTACTGCCTCGTAAGTTCTACTTCTTTACAGTTTGTACTACAAAAGTTACAGTTAGCATACACCGACGTCTATGTTTGTGATGTTACTAAATACATTTGTTACATTTTCTCCGAACAGTGTATTTTTTTCCAACTCCGATGATTCGAGCAAGAATCTTACTATTATTTTAAAGACGATAGATTTACAAATTATCCACAACAGTATTTTAAATAAAGGATAAACATTTTGAAAAGTAGTACTACATTTTAAAATTTAATTCTTGATTATCTCTAATTCTATTCACTAAAACTATCATTTGCATCATTAACCCCAGGACTTGATACAATTGAGGTATTATCCTATAGAGTTTGTCAAGTTTCGTGTGGGAAGTTCTGTATCACGATAGCCTTATGACTTCCGAAAGGTTGCAGGCAGGGGATAAATAAAGATTACTTTGAATTACGATGGTGGCCGCTTTTATGAAAAGCCAATGTTTAGCAGTGGACGAAAATTGACTGATTAATTTAGGTACTCTTGAGCAAATTTCCACGTAATGACAAATTATTAACGCGTACTTAAAAAAAACATAAGTTATCTGAGACATTGCTATAGAACTATGTTTTTTTTTATTAATTTTTTTCCCTTACCCATTTAATTTTAATTAATTTTTTATTTTGTGTCTTACTAACAAATCTTTGGATTGAGTTGTCCACAATAAAGTTTTTATTTATTGAGAAAAGAACGTAGCTATTCTTTGTGCTTCCTTAACAATTTCAAAGAACTAAACAAAACCAGCAACCGCGTTTACGCCCATAAATTAAAAGCGAACCTCTTTAAGCTCCACGAATAAATTCCTAACCGTTGTAAACGCAGTCGCATCAACGGCCTGCTACAAGTAATTTCGCGCTCTTTTATTTAGCCGATGTCGCGTTTCGCTCATTCATTAGTATTCAGAATGCAGATTGCAACGGGGGCGATGCACCCGGGCCCTACTCTGCCCAGAAATAATTTCATTAACATCTGCATACTTGCAGGCTGCCGCGGGATTCCTTTTGAGACGCCTAGGTGGCAGGGGCGGAGTCAGGGTGATTTTCTTTGCAGCGGATCTCCATTCTGGATGGGTGTAATTTGCGTTTAATTATGGGTATTTTGCTGTCTTTGTGTTTTATGCACATTATTTAAATTGATCATGTAGTAGTCATATTACAACTACTACTACTACAAGTATTGGGTATAGAATTAAGCTGATTTTTAGTAAGATTCCTGTGTGAACGTGTATTCGGGACATGAACGTAAAAAAACACGCTGTGTGTTTTTAATACATGAAATGTGTCCCCGAAATGCAGTCCATGTCATTTAGACAAATTATTTTCTGATATCTTTGGTAAATTACTTTTAATATAGATAAAAAGGATATCTTGCGCAATATGGGAGAGACATAGGTCTCCCCTTACAAGTACAATGTAGACGGCCTTATTGCTAGCTATATGGCTTATTGGACATAGGTTCTTCAGTGGACTGCGATAGGTTGAAGGGAGATATATAAAAGGTAGTGCCAGATGTCGTACCGTTGAATAGAAGTATTTTGCACTTCTGTGTATCGGGACGAGGTAGCTGTGGCTTTTTTTAAAAAAGCTATTAAAATTAACGGGTGTAGGAGATCTAACATCTGTTGTCTCGGTTGCTGGGCGCAGTGCGGCGTTGATGGAGAATAATAATTTTCTAACAGTTGTTGGTCTCCATCAAAGCCGCTCCGTCATGGTCAGGCATATCTCTTACCATCAGATGAGCATCTTGATCGTCCTGTAGACTTGGTAACATAAAAATTGTATTTAACTAGAAATATGTATTAGATTTGTTCATTTCCTACGAAAATTAATTCCTTACTTTTTATTTCGTTAAGCTCGGTACTAGTCGCCTTGTATATTGCAATTCTGTGTTTCAGGATGAGGGCACTATACCTAGTAAAATTATTGAGTCAGATCTAACGTCTGCTGTCTTGGCTAACAGGCGAAAAGCGGTGTTTACGGCAGTTAATGACAACTTACAGATATTAATATCCTACAACACTGCATTTGCCTTGGTCAGACGTATCACTAACCACGAGTTTTGCAAATTGACCGTTGCGTTATCTTAATAACATAGAAATATATTTGAGTCTATTTTGGGTTCAAAATAAGGGCCCCAGTGCGGTTTTCTTTAAAAGCCTGCCCGCTCTCAGAGGGATTGAAAACGGGTGTAGACCAAATTTACATTTCATGTGTGCTCACAGGCTTTGGTCTTATAAACTTAAGCATTATACAAGTTAACGATTTAAACATACTCGAACTAGGAACAAGACACTGAATGATGGCAGATTGTCTTGTTATTATTTCGTTTGTCGAGTTTTGCGTGAACTTACGGTAGAGCTTGAATATTTTAGGCCACTTTTTTGTTGCCTAGTATTGGGTGAAGGTGTTGCCTAGTATTGGGTTTCTTGATGAAGGTGGGATAAATGAGGGGAAGAGCGATAAATGACACTGCTCCCAAATAAATTTTACTAAGCATTTTTCAATATTCTAGGATTTCTTTTAAAAATGTAATATGATAATTAAATTTAGTTATTTATATAAAAAAGATATGAGTAAATGCTACAATTTAATTGCGTATAAGACATTGTTAGTATTTACAACACAAGGTAGCAAATCAATTATTCCTATCATGACAACCCATGGTGTAATTGAGTTGATTGAGATGTCAGTTATTTCAACAAGGGATTCGGGTTCGATCCCCGGGCAGTACAAACATTTGTGTGCATGAACATGTCTGTTTGTATTGGTCTATGTATAGCATATATATGTTTAGAAAATATATAAGTATATTTATCCCTTTCTAAGTACCAATATTATTAGTTTGGGATTAGATGGCGCTGTGTGAATAAATAAATAAATATCCACTGACATTTAGACAGCGCCATCTAGCCCCAAGTTAAGCGTGAAACCTGTATTATGGGTACTAAACAACGGATAAACATACTTATGTAAATTTTTTTGTAAATACATACATATTATACATAAAAACATCCAGACCATTACAAACAGACATGTTCATGCACAGAAATGTTTGTACTGCCCGGGGATCGAACCCGCAACCCTCGGTGTTGCAGTCAACGTCTCAACCGCAACACCAAATGGGTCGTCAGAATGAATGTCAGTGGATATTTATTTATCAACCATCATTTATGTACTTCAAGCAATTGTGGAAACTTATGTACAACCAAAAGGTACATCCACTATTCCACTTAAAGCACCAGAGACTTGCTTACAGGCTATCACTTAAGTGACTTAGACAACACGATAGTGTGCTCCAAGCACAGTTCATTTACGTTTATTTAATTAAGTTAAGAGCAACGCTTCATTTTAATCTTATCACACTTTAACGTGCCTCTTGCGCTCCTGTTAATTCCATAACGGTGAAGTGTTAAGCGTAACTTAACATGTTAGGAGGATGCATAAAATTATTTTAGAATCATAATTTGCTATATTTAATGCTGGACTTAGTCTTTTTACTTAAGGCCTATGCCCTCAGTGCCAACCTAAGGGTACAGTTCCCCCTCAGAATGGTTACCTATACAAATATTATAAAGCTAAAGAGTTTCATCATCATCAGCTCATTGAACGTCCCCACCGAGGGGCAGGAGCCTACCCCTAAAGGGTGACGCACAACCTGTTAATCTTTCCCAGGCTTGCGCAGGTTTCCTCACGATGTTTTCCTTCACCGTAAGAGCTGCGGATAACGTACAAATAATTTCAAAAATTCGAAAACACATTGGTACGTGGCGGGATTTGAACCTCAGCCCTCCGGGTAGGAGGGTAACGGTCCACACCATTGAGCCGCCGACGCACTCTTGCTATCTATACAAAAGAGTTTGTAATTCACTTATTTGACTTTGTCTTGCTATCTAAAGGGTGGAGATCCCGCCACGTACCAATGTATTTCAGAAATTATATGTACGTTTACCCGACGCTCTTATGGTGAAGAAAAACATCGGTAAACTTCGCACGCCTACGAAAAGAATCAAAGGTTGTGCGTGTAGTCATCCAAACAGCACTGAGCCCCCGTGGGTGCCCAAACCCTATACACCCTTTGTGGGTAAGCTCGTGCCACTCAGTTATAACGTTATAATGATCTGATGATGATGAATGCCCTGCAGTAGAAAGTTTAGGTTTGATTGATTTTTAGAATTATTAAAAGTAGTAAGTTAGTTTAGTTAAAGGTATACGGACGCTTTATCAAAGTGAATACAAAAGGATAAGCTTTTTGGTTTCCAGAGGAGCTAGTAATAAAACATAGGAGTGCGTTTGTTTAAAGAATACTGGGACACTGTAAGAGGTACACGTTGGAAATAAGTTTCAACTTAGAAGAGTGGCTATGTTTGAAATTGTAAGATACGGGTGCACACGCGGAATTAAATTTGCAAGCTGTTCTTTCAAATATAAAAAAATACTTTATTTTCAATTAGCATTATCCTGCTTATAAGGTAACTACAAACCCTTATTCCGGCGGTAATTTGGATTGCGCCAATTTTATCTTTATTGTTTTTCAATAGTATATTTATGCATGATTGGTATTCTATTATTTTAATAACGTCATTATCGTTTTCCAATGATACGTCAAAGACAAATTGTCCCTCAAATGATGGTTGAAATTCTTAATTGGTATTCTACTACTACTTCGACGTTTGTATGACAGTTGACATACATGTTTAAGCAACTTTTGAAATACAATAAGATCCTGTTAGCGCATTTTAAAGTAACAGACATAGGGCTCTGGTCACATGCCTTTTCATTTAGCATAACTATAGGGAAATAGCAACATAGCCTACTCGGGCCTTAATGCGGATGGGTGGGTACAAATTGAGGCCCAAACCAACAGCTTAACGTGCCAAGGTAATAATTTCGGCTAACCATCCAATAAACAACCATAACTCTGTCATGGTTAGGCGTGTCACTTAACATGAGGTGAACGCTCTGAACGTCCTGTACACTTATAACATAAAAAAAACGATCGTTACTTTACTTTCGTGGTCGTCAACCTAATGCATTAATCAAACTTGCAAGATTTTGATAATAAAATTTCATTATTGAGTTTGTGCAGTTTTTTGTGTCCTTTCTTTATTAAGTAAATATAAATAAACATATACCTATATATACAATTGTGGAGCCGAAGATAACAGCGAGTGAGAATGAAATCAATCCACCATAACTAGCAAGATTACTGTTTTGCTTACTCTATAGTAAACATCCTATTTTATGATTATTAGGTTCATACATATCTCACACATGTATTCTTGAAGATAAAATTATAAATGTCCTTTCCCTTTTCCCTAATTTCGTGTTCATACGTGCCCTGCTATTTCAAGTGGTATCTCTGATAGCATACAGTTTGTTTTTAAAACTCACAAAGATAAATGTGTCTCCATCCAACGTTTTCATTTCGGTACAGTTTATGTGAGTTTGTGCTCCTGGTAACAGAAACGTTTTGTCTATTTATTTAACAATGTCATTAAAGTGTACATCGAGGTAAAAGTTTGAATCATGTAAAGTGAACCTTCTGTTTCAATTTCTTTACCACGAAACACATTGTGTCATGTAAAATATAAAACCTAGACCATAATTTAGGTTAGAGATATAAATTGATATGACTTTTTGAAAAGTGAAAACACCTCTATACTTTTAATAAAATATCAATAATTTAAATAAATATAGCTAAAACGTCCACGCTCCTGCCAATGACTTTGTGCTACAAAGAAGTCATATTTATTTTGTTAACTATCAACAATTTATTTGTTCGAGGCACGTTCAATTGAATTGTTATTAACACACTTCAACCATTTTAATTTTAAAGTAGATTTAAGATTCACCAAAATAGCCTACTGTGGATTATGTTTGAGTCTGCTCCATGGGCCATGTGCGAAATAGTAGACTGATTTATTTAAAGAAAGTAAATAAATGAGAACTGTTCACAAGGAAAACAGGATTGTTTTTAGCTAAGCGCCAGCAACGTTCTATATATACCTTTTGTTTAAGATTGTAAGGAATATCAAAATTTAGTTCATAAGTCAAATACTAGATGACGCTAATAAATATATCATAATTGGCGATGTTAAGATTTTTCTTGATTATCATAAGGTTTGGGCATACTTTCTTTGAAATAAATTACACATTCAGATACTTTTACAAGAAACCGTAGTGTTATTTATTTTATCCCCTTTTCTTAGTTTTTGAGACACTGTTCACCTATTACTAAGTAAATAGATTTTATCGTGAATTCGAAGTTTGGTCTTTAGAAGATACACGTGTAACATTCAAAGCTATTAGCCTTGGCTGGTCATCGCATTTTACTTTTACTGTTATTATGTAAGTTAGTCTGAGATAAGACGGTTCTGGTCTTATCTTAGTAGTTATTTGATGCACAAATCTTTAGTAATTTTGTTCAAGATACTGAAACTAGGAGATCTTGTTATATTTATTAAAGAACGCTCGAAGCATATGAATTAGAAGTTTTTTGGTACTATTGCATTATAAAGAGGTAATATGAAAAGTCGAACAATGAGGCGTAAAACTAAGCCACTTCCGAAATTATTTGTTTCAATTTAAAAAAAAACTTTTTCTAAGAAATAAAATGATGCTACATAATTAAGATATAGTAATATCTTAAACATTCGCCAGAGCAGATTTATTGTTAAGTACAATACAAGATAAGTACATCATGAGCTTACATCTTAAGTGCTGATTCTGAAATTGACAAAACCTTCTTAACTATACAGACCCAAAGCAGAAAATATTCAATCTGAAATTAGATATTCCAAAATGGCCGCTTAGAATATAACTATAAACAAAAAGCCAGTAACCCGGTTATTCCATGAACACAGCACCAAAGAGTGACATATCACAGCAGAGATAAACTCCATGCGCGCACGCACGTATTACTTTTACACTGATATCGATTTATGTGACGAAACGGCTGGCAATTTGCATATTATTGAATATATTAGAGCGTCGGTGGCTCGAGGGCGCCGGTTCAAATCCTGCCACGTACCAATGTGTTTTCGAATTTATGTATGCGCGCTATTACTGTGGAGGAAAACATCGTGAGGAAACCTGCGCACGCCTGCGAAGAGTTGAATCGGTTGTGCGTGATATCAGCCTATCCGCACTGGGCCCGCGTGGACGACTAAGGCCTATACACCCAATAGGGGTAGGCCGTGCCCCTCGCTGGGGACTATTAATGAGCTGATGATGATGAATATGCTATGCATGCTATTAAATACGAGTGGCCCAAATATAGGTGCTACATTGCGCGCGCAACCCCATATTTGGATTGGTAAAATATAAAAAATACAATAACCATTTAAAATGATTTGCTTTAATTATTGTAAATGAACGTAGTATGAGATGTAAGAATGTAACGCAGGTATGTTCTTGTATCTTTATTTTTCATCTCATATTAATCTTCTTCGACCCGTGTAGTGTAATTGCCAAAGGGTTTTGTGATTCGAACCCCGGCCATTAAAAATATTTTGTGTGCATGAACATATCTGTTTGTAATGTAATGCTCGTGGTGGTTCTTTGTATTATATGTATCTATTTATAGGCTATTGCTAAGTTCTGGGCTAGATGGCGCCGTGTGAATGTCAGTGAATATGTATATATGAAATATATTTATTTTGATTTTTTGTTTATTATTATATTATTTAAGTTTGTCATCAGTTGTTACACCATTACATGAGCACTTATAAAACTAGTAAATAACAATTCCCGCTAAATGCACAATTAACAAAAGACAAACACAACATGCACATCTGAACTATACTATATTCATCATCATCATCAGCTCATTAAACGTCCCCATCGAGGGGCACGAGCTTACCCGTGTAGGGTGATTAGGCCTTAGTCGTCCACGCGGGCCCAGTGCGGATTGGACGACTTCACGCACAGCCTTCGAATTTCTTCCCAGGCGTGCATGAAGGTTTCTTCACGATGTTTTCCTTCACCGTAAGAGCGTCGGATAACGTACATATATTTTCGAAAATTTGAAAACACATTGGTACGTGTTGTGATTTGAACCACAGCCCTTCCAGTAGGAAGGCGACAGTTCACACCATTGAGCCACCTATACTATATTATTTCATATATATTATTTTAAGCTCCGTGTCTACAACACCGATACCGACCGTGCGCCTACTCATCCGGGCTCACTGAAATTCGGCGTCAGAGTCCGCTCATAGGGGGCCCTGGCTTATACTGAGTGAGTCCGTTCAGTCTAAACGTAGCACGCAACATATTTGTTAATCATAAGTTTGTAGTAAAATTGTATATACATCCATTTCTCACATTAATTAGTTGTAATATGCGATGTTTAGATTTAATAAATGCCTTCTTTCTTTCTTTCTAACTAGGTATTGATTCTCGGTGAATTAGATATCAATACCGATATTACATTTATTAAGCTTTTGATTTGAATTTACTTGTTATTTGAGCGCGAATAAACAAGCGGTTTTGTCTCCAACAACTGTATTTCCCAACAGTTTCGGAGCAGGTTTCCTTGCTGTAAACTATTTAGCGCAATAAACGTCGTGTGTCAGGTGGCTCCCATAAATCTTCCTCGCCGCGGCGGCATGAATCACCCGCGTGCCCGACTGCCTCCCCACTCGGTGATGCCCGTGGAAGATGACATTTGTACCGTTTCTATCAATTGCACTGTTTTTATTTTGGATGTGTGAGATGAAATTTGTGCCGTGTCTTTCTGATTATGCTTGTTTTAGATGTGTGAGAATTATTAATGAAATCGATTAGATTATTAATAATGCTTATTACTATCTTCAGAGTTACTGATCTTATGGTATTTCACCCGTGGGGTGTATTGTAAGAACTTGATTAATAGGTACACAGTTTTCGGTTCAAGATTGAAAATTTGCCTGAACATGTTCACTTGTATTGATCTTGGTGAAGTTTAAAATAAGTTGTTACTAATTCCTTACATTAGGTCATCATCATCAGCTCATTCATCGTCCCCACCGACGGGCACGAGCCTACCCGTATAGGGTGATTAGGCCTTAGTCGTCCACGCGGGCCCAGTGCGGATTGGACGACTTCACACACAACCTTCGAATCTTTTCGCAGGCGTGCATGAAGGTTTCCTCACGATGTTTTCCTTCACCGTAAAAGCGTTGGATAACGTACACATTGGTATGTGTCGGGATTTGAAGCGCTCCCGGTAGGAAGGCGACAGTCCACACCACTGAGCCACCGACGCTCCTTACATTAGGTAATACAGTTTAATTACATCTAGATGCATAAACCTTGTAAAAATACTGCTCTATGAACTAACTAAGGCTTTTGAACTAAAGGCGGTCGTTAAGTAAACAATCAGCTTTTTCTTTGTTCACACGCTTACCAGAAAATGTTGGTTTCAAATAATAATAAATTATATCATTGAGACGCTATTTAAGAACTATCAAACGAACTTAAACTTTATTATTGATTTGATATACATAAATAATAAAATTGTTGAAACTTGCTCAAAAATTTTCATTATTCAAAACTAGACTTTCCTCTGAAAATAACAAGGCTCACAATGCAAAACGCCCAATTATCAGAACTGCACTCGAAACTGAGCCGTTGAGGGCCGGCCCAGTAAATCGTGGCTATGACGTCGTTAGCACGTCGTGACGTCATATCTCTGTAATGGATGCCCGACGTACGTGGACTGGTTGTGATACTGGGGCCGAAGGGAAACGTGGCTCGCATCCAGCTTGAGAGGAAGCGATAAAGCTTCACTGAAAATATGGAAGTCTTCCAAAATGTTCGCTGTTTTATTCATTTTAGAGTGAACTTTTACTGAGAAATACCATAAAATGTTTTAAAATTGTTTTTTTTAATATACTCTTCTTTTTTTATATTCTAATATAATAATATAAAAAAACACATGCCATCACATCAACGGAAAAACAGGAGTTAAAGGCAGTCGCCGTGGCCGAAATCAGTTGAGATTCATCATCATCATCAATATAATAAATAAATATAATTCTAGTCTATTTTAGTGTTTTTTCTCTTTGTATTATATTGCAATTACAGCTTTTATTGAGATGAAGCTTTTATAAAGGAACTAAACAATTGGTAAACATGTTATATACTGAAAGCACTAAATAATACACATTCATAAAATAAATTAAATAAAATATTATTGTATCGAACCAGATCTTTGGTATTAAAGCTAACCAACCATACATTTAGCCCAGATTGTACAAAATGATCCAGATTTATCCATTTTTAAACGCAATCGGAAAAAAAAATTAAAAACCAATTCGATTCAGTGCATTTCAGACTTTCCGCCGCAAAAGTTAACGATTCCAACCCAAGTGGTTTTAGAACATTGTCCACGAAATGTTACAATTGAAACTACGTACGAAACTCGGAGCCGTTGCGGCTGGCCCACTAAATCCTGGCTGTGACGTCAGCACATCGTGACGTCATCTTTGTGTCAAATGCCTGTGACGTATGTGCACTGGTTTTGTCGACCAGTGGTGAAAACAGACGAATGATGTAGGTTAGAGAGATAGGTATTTTTTATATTTATCTCGCTCACCTGATGGTAAGTGATACGCCTGACCAAGAGAGAGCAGTATTGAAGAAAAACAGTCACTAAGTAAATTGACTTATTGAATTATTTGTCAACACCACACGACGACTGATGTTAGACTGCCTCTTATACTTGGTAATTTTACTAGCTACAGTGCCCTCATACCGAAACACAAAAGTGCATAACACTCCTATTTCTCGGGCCGATACCTGACACTGCAGTGGTACCTACGTAGACGACTCAGTACCGAGTGTACCACTAAAACTCAACTCTTAGGCCCGCCATTTAAAACGAGACTTAAACATTGATCCTTACTTATAAAGAGTAAGAAAGGGATGACGCTATTTTTCGTGTATAGCGCTATCCCGTTCTTACTCAATTTAAATGAAGAACTAAGTTGAGTCTCGTCTTTGAGCAAAACTTCCTACCTATGCTAACATACACAGCTGAGACATGGACACTGACTGCGGGATTGTTTCACAAGTTCAAAGTCATTCAACGCGCATTGGAGCGAGTAATGCTCGGGTCTCTCTTAGGAATAAGATCATAAATTATGTAATCCGTTAGAGAAATCAAGTTACCGACATAGTCCACCGGATCAGCAAGTTGAAGTGGCAGTGGGCTGGTCACGTATGTCGCAGAACCGATGGCCGTTGGAGCAGACGAGTTTTGGAGTGGAGACCGCGTCTTGGCAAGCGTAGAGTAGAACGCCCTCCGTCACTTCGGCCCGATGGACCGACGACTTGCTGGGGGAGGTTGGATGAGGAAAGTGGAGGACCGGGATATCTGGTGCAAAATGAGGGAGAACTATGTCCAGCAGTGGACTGCGATAGGTTGAAGAGAGAGTCTCGTACGGGCCTAAGACCACGAGATCATGAAGGCAGTAAATAAAGTAATGCGTGTGTAATAAAATTGTTACAATCAGTTTATATCAGAATGCGTGTAGACTAATTTCCTATAGTACGTACGCTCCAAGCGTTAATACCATTAAAACTTAGCTAGGTACTACCATAAAATTAACTTCACGTAGCAGCAAGTTTGAAAGCCCATTTGTACTATTAAACAGCTTTGACTTCAGTTAATTTCGTTTCTTATACGACTCGAATCGCGAATAACTACTTGGAATATTTTAACATTACACGAACACATTATTCTTAACGCAGAACTAATTAAGCTAAAGCGAAATAGTGCTGAGACTAATTACAGATAAATCCAGTCTTTAATTAACGCCAAATTGCTCGGGACGTTGGCACTTTACAGTGGGAGAAGTCGGTTAGCTTGAATAATTAACGTTTACCTGGCTGATCTAAAAATCAGGATAATATGCGGGCTAGTTATAAGTCATTAAAACAATCGGTAACAGTATGATTTCTATATAATATTTTTTAAGTTTTTTCTTCTAAGTTGTACCTATACCCGGGATCGATCACGAAACCCATGGTGTAATACTTTTTTATGTAATTAGGGGCCAATGAGCTGATAAATCACCTGGTGGAAAGTGAATACTGCAGCCCATGGATATTTGCAACACCAAAGGAGCTACAAGATGTGGTGCGGCCTTAATAGTCGACTTATCGACCATTCGACCACAGATGTCAACCATTTAGCAATATGCACAAAAATGTAAAATACTGTTGTGTTGTAATAAAGTAGCTCCAACAGGTGGCTCACTCTAGCGGTAATAAGAGCAAACTGCGGACAATGGGTTTGTAAATTGTGATGGTATCTAACGCGGATTGGGGCATGGGAGCAGGGTTGATATACAGTAGTTAATATCTTTATTTTGGGGTTTATATTCTTATGTGTTTGGTATATTCATGTTCCTTTGTTGATTGTATTTTGTGGTTTACAATATTGATCCATCCATTCCGTTCTTTGAAATAATTTGAGATTTAACTTCATCATCTTCATGTGAGCATAGTCACTGCTAAACAAAATATCTAAGAACATCAATGAATTTTCACTAAAACTGATGCCCAGCAGTTAACAGTTCATTGAACCTAGTTATAATTTGAAGATATTTACGTATTTCTTCATCGACATCAAGTGTCATTGTTGATTCTTACATTGACAGTTTTTTTTGTAAAAATAATAATTGCATGTTCGCATGCTAGTTAAATGTGTGATCTTCTCAACCTCTCATCTATGTTATGAACCACATTTGTCACTAACAAACTACTCTGTTTCTAAGATAGGTTAGATCAAGGTATCCAATCAAACGAAAGTCGGAAGTTGCAGCCCTATCTCCACATAGCACGTACTCGTTGAATACATCGACTACCGGCTTCCAAAACGGGTGACCGTATTGTCGCGGATACCTTCGAGATACGCATGCTTGGACGGAGAATGGTATTTGTATACAATACTGGTCTACTAGCCCGAGATGGCAGCCGATAGAACCGTTTGAGATACTAGGTGGCCGAATCGTTTGCAGTGTGTTTGTTTACTGATAAATACTGTACAAATACGTATAAAACATAGAAGTTGAAGATCTGAAAACCGTCTGCTTTTTTAAGACTACGAACACTTTTTCTGGCTCAATTCAAAGTGGAATAGGTGGAAAGTATTAATTGTAAAGTAACGACTCCTGAACGAACTGTGTTTTGGGATGAGGGCACTGTAGCTAGTGAAATTACCGGGTATAAGAGACCTAACATCTGTTGTCTCTAGTGTTGGGCGCAGTGCGGCATTGATGGAGAATAATAACTGACCATCAGTTGTTGGTCTCCTTCAATGGCGCTCTGTAATGGTCAGGCGTATCACTTAACATCAGCTGAGCGTCCTCACCTTACCGTACTGTTCACTTCGTATCATAAAAAAATACAAAAAAAACATACCTTTGCATGACTTCATTGAAATCGTTAGCGCCTTAAAGGCAGCAACACAAAGCGAACACCTTAATGTTTTAATTAGAACATGTTTAATCTCGCTATTAAAGACCCACGCATTTTTTTCATCCCGCCACTTGTTACTTCCCACGCGATGAATCTGCATATCGGTTGAAGTGTAAAAGATGATAACTTGAATTTGTGAAATTTGTTTCTATTGGCGAGTTTACTGGCGGCATAAATCAACACTATGTGTGGTGAGGACGTGTCCAGATTAGGGCTCATCAATAAATAAATATCCACTGACATTTAAACAGTGCCATCTAGCCCCAAACTAAGCATTAGCCAGTGATATGAATACTACACAACAAAAGTTTTTAGTTTTAATGTAAGCTTTTTGGTTTTTGCCAAGAAATCTCCTTTATTCTGCCTTTGGAATTCTAATCTATTTTAAATTTTAAAATGTTCTCTAGTATACCCCTAGTCAAATAAATATATTATTATTTAAATTTAAAAACTTTACTTATGCTCTTGTTGACTCAAACCCCATGTACATATCCGTTCGCGCTCTTAGCATAAACAAGCCCAACACAGTCATTATGCAGCCGGGCTGTTGCATACGCCGAGTGCATTATCAAAATATCGCGGGTGCAGACCGCCACTTGTGGGTCATTACAGCACGCAATGCATTTGCAAGATGTCGGTTGTCTTCCAAACAATTGTTTTTATGTCATGAGTGAACAGGACAGTTAGTGCGATCACCTGGTGGTACGCCTTACCATGAGAGATGCACTCTTGAAGGAAATTAATTACCGTAAATAGTTATTATTTTTCGTCAACACTGTCCAGCGCCCGTCACTCGAGATGGCCATGTTAGGTCTCTTACACTCAGTATTTTTACTAGATAAAGTGCATCCCAAACACGGAAATACAAAACACTCCTATTTCACAGAAGATATCTGGCACTGTGATGGTACTTATTTAGACGACTCAGTACTGATTTTTAAAAAGGAATTTTATTTTAAATGTTCGTTAATGATTTTATCAGAAATTATAATATTCGTCAGAAAGCTAGAGTAACCAACATACTCTCCGGATCAGCAAGTTAAAGTGGCAGTGGGCCGGTCACGTGTCTCGCAGAACCGATGGCCGTTGGAGCAGACGAGTTCTGTAGTGAAGACCGCGTCTTGACAAGCGTAGCGTAGGACGCCCTCCGACCCGAGGGACTGACGACGTGTAAAAGGTCGCTGTTGGAGGCTGGATAAGAAAAGCGGAGGACCGGGATTACTGGCGCAGAATATGCAAGACCCTTTTTCGAAAGTGGAAAGGTTGAAGAGGATGTATTCATTAGGTAACATTCAATGATATTCTGTATATATAAAGGTAAATACGCCACCCGTGCCTCAAAAATGAACCGCCAAAGAGAATACAGTTTGTAGGCTTTTGTTTAGGTAAATGTACGCTCATTCTAAATATGTGGATGTGTGCTATCGCTGCATTCGGAACACTTTTTTCGATTGTTTTGTGAGCATATCACGAATCTATACTTTTTCCATCATTGGTAACACTTCGATAGAAAAATACAATTATCGTATAATAGGTGACGTTAGAGACTCGGATACTATATGGTACATACAACAACAAGTGGAGATTCGACAGTGTTTAAAATAAAACACCTTCAAATGTACCTCAAAAAAGGTAAAAGGATCAAAATAATAAGAAACATTGAAATCAAAAAAGGTTAGCCATGCCATGAATAGTAATGAGTTCAGTCAAACAAATTCAGTCAACAACCAAAGTACACTCGTGAGTAATTAATAAAATTGACGATACTTTTCGGAAGATTATCATCGACCAAAATCTGCGTCAGCGCATTAGTGCGGTAAGCGGTCGCGATCCCATCTGCGGTAATTGCTGTCTGTACACTTATCGTGGGACGCTCCCAATCCGATCGCACGGTATGTTAATATCGCGGATTTTTTGTTATTTCACGCACCGATGCGTGCGATCATTTTTGTTGCTCTGCGCTAACGTTTATCATCATCATCTCATTAGCCGTCCCCTCCGACGGGGCACGAGCCTACCCTTAAAGGGTGTATAGGCTTTAGTCCACGCGGGCATAGTGCGGATTAGCCAACTTCACGCACAACAATCTATTCGTAGACGTGCGCAGGTTTCTTCATGATATTTTCCATCGCCGTAGTCGGATACACGTACATTATAATTTCGAAAACTCGAAAACAATAACCGGAGGATCGGAAGGTAACACACAAAAGAGCTACCGACGCTTTCATTTCATTATTTAAAGATCTTTAAGATAAAATGAGTGAAACTCGTATAAAAACAATATTCAAATATTAGTTACTTAAACAAAAACTACAATATTCTAAGTAAGTACACAAAATACATAAAATCCAATAGTAATCAGCTTTGGTAGGTCCACAAAAACCCTTTGAACAAAAAATGTGTATGGCGTCATAACGCTTTTGTAAATGTATATCTATCGTTAATGCAAACAAACATTTTGCCAGAACAAGTCGAGTTACGTAGGCGTAGTGGTAAGGCCTTTTTTATTTCATATACAAGTCCCCACTCACGGCCCCGGGGCAAAAGATCAAAGGGCACTGCAAGCGGTCACCGACACACTCTTTGTTAACTCCCTTTCATGATTAGGTGCTTACAGTTAATATGGTAGTGCGGGGAAGTGTCCATACACGTATCGATAAAGTGTTGGTAGACGGACAAAGATAATAAAGATGTTGACTGACAGACCAACTGAACTACTTTTTTCTATCTGTTAAATATATTTTCTGTTCCATAAAAGCATTGTGTGGTCACGATGTTATGTAATTAACTAAAGCACTTTACTTTTATTATTTAAAAGAATGGATATGTGACTAATCGTAAGTATAGTATATGGTATTGAGATAGTAAGTATTTCAGATTTATTATATGACCCAGTCAACATCCAAATTAATTTATAACATAAAAATATTATGGATTATATTTTTATATATAAATAAACCATTAAATGAAAGTGTCATCTAAAACTCACTGATTGCCTTAATTCCCAAAGATATTTAAACATTTACCTTATGACAAACAGGATTCCAGGCACAAGATAAAATTAATGGTCAAACAATGTGAATTTAAACTAATCTGTTGTGGTTGTATTCATTTGTGGCGGTAGAATTTGCTTGTCGAAAGGAGTGTGTTTCATTATTAATAATGTATGTATGTAATTTTGAAGTTGGCACACAAGTTTATCAAATGTGTAAATTTAATTGAGAAAAAGTTTTTCCTAATTAAAATAAGTCATTTGTCATTTATTTAATAAAGTCGATATAAATCATCGATACTCAAGGCATCACTAGTCTCGGCCACAACTCACAGGTACTTATCGCAAGATAAATAGACCGCTACTTTGGGCTAAGACGTTGCTGAGCCAGCGATTCATTTGGCAAAGGCCGGACTGATCTTGTCAGACTTGTACGCGATACAAACAAAATAACAATCGTCTTGAATTACTGTAGGTTTAAATAACCAACTGCTAAGAGAACAATTCGGTATCTCCACCATTCGCAATAAAATACCAAACCTTATTTTCATAAAAGTGCACTTTATTTTACATGTCGTTTCATTGATCACTTTTGTTTATTTGCCATATTGTATTTTTAAATACACTGAAACCAATAAATGTTAGGTCAATTGATGTTAGTGTGCAATGACGTCACGTTTCAATAATCTCATACAAAATATATGGAAACGTTCCTTTTTGACAGTTCATAAAAAGTGCGTCAACGATTAGTGGTGTCAAATACCCAATTGGGAACGAAAATATTTTTATTGCGAAATAATTTCAAAAACGTGAATATAATTATCCACTAACATTCAGACTGTATCTTGCCTATAATATAGGTACTAAATTTACTCTTTTTATGTTACGAAGTGAACATGGCGGTCAGGACGCTCACCTGATGTTAAATGATACGCACAACCATCACAGAGCGGTATTGAAGGAGAGGGACAACTGATAATCAGTGATAAGTATCTTATACCTGGAAATTTCACTAGCTACAGTGCCCATCTCGAAACCCAGAAGTGCATAGCACTCTTATTTCACGGAACGATATGACCTAAATAGACGACTCAATATCGAGTCTATCACCACTTTTTTGTAAATAAATACATGTCATACATACTAGCCAATGTCTTAGATATTATTACATCATATTACGAGTCGTTCGTATAACAAGTCTTTTAAGTCAAATTAAAAAACTTACTTCGAAGAGCCTTAGTTACGAGTACAACATATTTAGCGAACGTTCTATGTTAGTCGTAAAACTCAAACCAAGGCGGAACAAGGGCCGCTAAGTTGATTAGCACAATCAGCATTGGCATGCGGGCCTCACTATCCCTTAGGATACTAAAATTGGATTAAATCCCTCTAGGATGAATATTCAGGTACGTAATGTGCGAGTTCCATTACCAACTAAATGGTCTTACACACCACGATGCGTGGTCGACATGGTTTCTGTGTTCGGTTTTGAGAATTTATTCTCATACGTATTTAAGATGTGTCGAATAAATTACAGTTTACATAAAATGAGGAAATGCTTGTTATAAAGAAATGGTTCATTGGCATAGTGCTGTTGCTCATTGCAATATTAATTTAATAACAGTTACAAGAGAATGTAGAGTTAACAAAATAATGTACATTTTTAAACAGGATGAAATTTTAATCATTGGCTTCCATTGGACCTATCATATTATACTATATTATAGAATGTTTCATGGGAATGTTTTATAAAAGGTTTACAAAATGAATAAATTATCGCATTGCATTGAGCAATGCGATACACGCGTTTTTCCATAGTGTTAACTACAAAATTTAGTTATTTTATCAAGTGGAATTACGTAAGTTCGTTATTGGGTCCTTTAGCCTGTTCGTGTACACTTCTTTTGAGTGTTGTTTTAGATATAAATTATAATAATATGATCGGTAATAAAGCATAGAAAAGGCCTGTAAGTGCATCTTAACCAAGTAATGAAGACACACAACCTTCTCGATGAACCACAACTCGTCAAACAGTTCTCTTAATTTTGCAAAACTACTGTCACCGGTCGATCTATGTAAACCGTCCCTGAGGCGTCAATACAGCTATCATGGATTTGGCGGCGTTTAATGTATTACAACAGGCATTAGGCCAATTACACTGTGACTGAATGGTGACGATTATGTATTAAGGTTGATTACAGTCATTAGGAGTGTGTCAAACCGCAAATGTATTAAGAACATCATCATCAGCTCACTAAACGTCCCACCGAGGGGCACGAGCCTACCCGTATAGGGTGATTAGGCATAAGTCGTCCACGCGGACCCAGTGCGGATTGGACGACTTCGCACACAACCTTCGAATCTCTTCGCAGGCATGCATGAAGGTTTCCTAACGATGTTTTCCTTCACCGTAAGAGCGTCAGATAACGTACATATATTTTCGAAAATTCGAAAACACATTGGTACGTGGCGGGATTTGAACCTCAGCCCTCCCGGTAGGAAGGCGACAGTCCACACCATTAAGCCACCGAAGCTCTTTGAACGTCGAACGTATTAAGAACATATACATTAAAACAACCATCTCACTAGACACATGCCTTCTCGCACTGCATATATGTACTAGGTGGTAGACTCGGTACTGAGTCGTCTAGGTAGGTACCACCGCAGTGCCAGATATCGTCCCGTGAAATACGAGTGTTTAATTACCAATGCCACGTACCGCCACGTACCAATGTATTTTTTAAATTATGTGTACATTTATCTGACGGTCTTACAACAAACAACCTTTGAACTTCTTCGCAAGCTTGCGAAGACGGCCCTCCCTTCATCTTGTCGGGTGTTTTAAGGCCATCCGCAGCCAACAGCGAAAATCCAATACGAAAAACAATTTTCCAATCCTGGTTTTCCTCCTTCTTCATTCAAGCATGGCCTTTAAATGCCCCAATTATAGAAATTGATAAATTTTACCAATTCGTGCATAACAACTACCTTGAAAGACAGTAAAACAAACTGGTTTGTTTGCTGAGCGGGACCGAGCGAGCTCGGATGATGGTGGGTTCACGGCGTGTGCTCTGCAATCTGTGTCAATCACTGTACGCTACGCACGCTTGATGTACGAAACTAAGGATCGCCTTTATTAAAGAAAATGTATTTTCTGATAAACAGGCTTAATCCTTTCTGAGGCTTTCAGTGACTATACTGCTTTACGGATTAAGGGGAAGGACAGCCAGTAAAAGCTTTAAGGCCTTAAGTACTTCGGTAGTTAAACTATGAATAGTGTTAGCAGTAAATAAAACACTTACATTGATTGTTTATAGATACAAAAATGCCTCCTGGCAACATTTAAAAGTTTTGAAAAAACGAAAATAATTTTATAAGAGCAAGTGGTAACTTGAGCTGATAAAAAAATGTTTTCTTCCTATTAAAACAAGTGTATCGTATTCAATTTGTGAATCTAGTAAATGCAAGATCAATTAGTATTAAGCTTTTTGTATAATTTTTGTTGTATCTCGTTTTGGTTATTCTTTAAATAATAAAATATTAACATATAATAATATGACAATAAAAAAACAATGACCCAAGAAAACAGCAAAATGCCATATCCATTTAATCTGCCACCTCCATGTATCACGTATGTAACAAAGAGTGGCCTATAAATTACAGAGGAGGAGGTCTGCACTTACCTCTAAGCGCTTGTTTAACTTGCTGCCTTCGATAGCTCTGTGCTAGGCCGTAGCTAATTTGCGAATAATTACTTCCTAGGTTTTTTAAGTACTCAAATTTTATATCTTTTTGCAGGGCTGGGTATTAGATTTAGTAATCATGAAGACATTCGAATCCCGCGGGAATACACTCACTCACATACACACACACACACACACACACGCACACGCACACGCACACGCACACGCACACGCACTATATTTTTAAGCATTAGTGATTGACAAGAACCGAATCATTAACTCGACATGCGAAACACCCAAATTGAACTGTCAAGATTGCCAACCCTAAATTAGTACAATGATGCCATTTGCCTTTACTATCCAATCTGCATGCTGGTGTACAGTCCCGACAAACTCAACAATATTCCTAACCTTACGTTAATCACAGAAGGGTGTTTCAACCATTGTCGTTGCCGACTGTACGTTGTCTCGACCAATCGCAGGTCGGCGCACGCGCGCCTGCGGTGCATTCAGTAATAGCTGCTATTAAAGAGCCCACCCAGCTGGGAAAACACAAATACAGTGGAAATATTAAGAATGGTTGAACCTTGAACGGTCTTAATTTGAACGTGGAAAGATTTCGAGCCCGGCTTGTCACGGTAGCTGATGGTGAATGGAGATTTCCTCTTTTAAGTATAATTTTCGGTTAATTGTACGAAATACTGTCTGCGTGGAGTGGTTAGAGCGTTTAGCTTAAATCACTTTGTTATCCGGTGGTCGTGCGTTTACATCCCTTGGGAGAGTGCACAGTGAAAGTTACTCTCTTTGATTTTCCCAAGTTTGATTAAGACAATGCAGTATATTTTTATCATAATAATAACGCTTTTATACTTTCACATTAAAGTCCAATTTAAACACATATTAGCAAATGCAAACCTGAGTGTAATAACCAAACAATTAGAAATAAGAAAAAATATTTTTAACAGATAATTTTAAAAAACCCGACCGCTAAAAGTACCCACTTAAAGTGGAAAAACAAGCTCTACTATAAAGTGAAAACACTATAAATGAATCATGGTATTGCAAGCTGGAGACAAACAAATTACAACAATAATTATTTCCATAGATATAGGATATCGAGCGCGCTAATACTAAATCTATGCTTATTTTTTATAATTACAGTACACACACTAGCTCACTATTTAGGTACATTTATATTGTTGAACCTTAAATAGATATTGCAGATTAGTTTTTTTTTTGGATTCGGTTAAAGAATGTATATATGACCTATTTTCCGGGCTTGGCTAAATTTATTTCCCTTTTACTGTTTTTTTTACTTTTTTGTTTTTTTTTTGTTTTTACTTTTTACTGTTGTCAAATTTTTTGTTTTCGCAAATTATTGATCATGGTATTGGGATCTGCGACCTTTTTAAACTGCCATTAATACTTTACCCCACTAGACTGTCAAAATTAAATGTTTTATTCTCAATAGTTCTTATAATCTTTCCAATCATGATTGTTACTATGTCGGCCTTAAAATTCAAGATTTCGCTACATCGATGTAGCCAACTGTCGAACGATTGATTGATTTTATGGTTCTTCGAGGAAATATTTCCGAGTATTTAATATTCAATTTTTTTTACAAATAATATTAATTTATGGAAGCTAAGGAACCTGCGGCTCACCTTATGGAAAGTGTAGTAATGACACATTGCCAACGAATATTTGACAGCAGTGATCACATAGCTGTTGCGTTGCCGGCTTTTATAGTATGACAGCGAATTAATACTGCCGCTTTTTGCCATAACTTTTTTAACTGATTCCATTCGATGAAGTAAGGAAGTCGATGTGTAGTATACCAAGTACCTACCTACCTACCAGACCGATTTTATAAGCCGATGTGTAGTACATATACAAAGCACCTACCTACCGACTGAATCATCTAAATCACCTTAGCCAAGTCCAACCCAGCACATGCCCGTCCAGCGAATGATTTGCCGTCAACGCATAGTCTGGATCATTGGATAAATGGCTGTGATTTAGCTAGACTTGTGGCAGTATCAGTACACTTCGGTTTTCATGCAATAGCCGATGATCTATGCATCTGACCTGTATGTAGCTTATCATGGCCACTTGTAAATTCATTCAACTAGGTAAATGCATGTATACTCGTATAATACGAACTCTTGAGTGGAAATACTTTTAAAGGTGTTGCATTCATTTATTATTTGTTTATCTGCATTGACATCTTATACCATATGGTTTAAACTATAGGATCTTCATATTTTTCACAACTTTCCAAAAAAAAATGTTGCTTATTGGACGTGCCTTGCGAAGCATTGAATCATCTTTCTCTTCGTAAAATCATGAATAATAGTCATCATATTACAAGTCAAATAGGGTGACATATTTTTTCTTTCTATCTCTTTCTTTACATATTGTTCTTGCGAGACTGATGCCTAAGCAAGACAATACGAGTTACCTGCTTATAGGTCACTAGACCCCAACAATTCGAATCACTAGGTAAAGTATCATTATAATCAAATACAAAAAAATTGTGTGTGTGCGTGTGTTTGTGTGAGTCTGTGTATAAATTGAATTAAGGCTTTTTGAATTTGAATACACAATTCTTTTCGCATAATCTGTACTACGGTTCTATCACAAATAGGCTTTACCAAAATAAAACACACATGTATGACCCTATATTTGTGAGAGTAAATTTAGCACCGCGTAGGCCGGTCGCACGGAAAAAAATAAATTGGTTGAAAGCAAACAATAAACAGAATTAACGAACCCCGGGACGGGCCGTGGGGACAATAATTTTCCCCCGTAAATATAACAAAGTAAATAGACAGGATTATTTAATTATTAGTTCATTATATCCCCACCGAGGGGCACGGGCCTACCCGTGAAAGGCGTATAGGCCTTAGTCGCCCGCGCCAACTTCACGTACAACCTATGAATCTCTTCACAGGCGTGTGCAGGTTTCCTCACGATGTTTTCTTCATCGTAAGAGTGTCTGATAAATTCGAAAAGGCATTGGTAAGATTTGAACCTGCACCCTTCAGATTGTAAGGCAACACTACACACTAATGAGCCACAAACGCTGGACCGAGGATTATTTATTTATAAGTGCGTAAAGAACTGAAACCTCTGCACCGCGTCAATCATACTTTCTTTAAATCTATTACAATGAATGTATGATTAAATAAATAAAAATATCCACAGACATACACACAGGGCCATATAATCCCAAACTAAGCATTTAGCCTAAGATGAGCGTCGGTGACTCAATGATGTAGACTGTCGCCCTCCTACCGGGAGGACTGAGGTTCAGACATGTTCATGCACACAAATGTTTGCACTGCTGGGGATCGAACCCGAAACCCTTGGTCTAGTAGCCGACGTCTCAACCGCAACACCAAATTGGTCGTCAAGTTATAACTTCACATAATAATATGCATAAGCTATGATATCACATATAGATACACACATATATATAGAGCGTCGGTGGCTCAGTGGTGTGGACGGTCGCCTTCCTACCGGGAGGGCTGAGGTTCAAATCCCGACACGTACCAATGTATTTTCGAAAAATATATGTACGTTATCCGACGCTCTTACGGTGAAGGAAAACATCGTGAGGAAACCTTCATGCACGCCTGCGAAGAGATTCGAAGGTTGTGTGTGAAGTCGTCCAATCCGCACTGGGCCCGCGTGGATGACTAAGGCCTAATCACCCTATACGGGTAGGCTCGTGCCCCTCGGTGGGGACGTTTAATGAGCTGATGATGATGATGATGATGATATCACATAATATTGTGCCTACTACACCGCGGAGTTAGTTGATACATAGATTAAAACCATCAATCACAAATAGACAAGCCACTGTCTCCGTTTCATAAAACAAATGCCTCTCAAAAAGCAATCAACATATTCATACAATCGCGCAATCACACGTCAGCGGAACATCGTAAACGGCATCGCGAGCTCATTACTCGATTAAAAACTCGATTGTTCCAAACGCGGTGGCGGGGGCATAGAGTGGTAACACGTAGAAGGGTATGTTGGTTTCGGGATAATTTAAAAGGTTGTGAGGTCGTACGATCGCAGTGGAGCGGTTGGTCGTCCACGTAATGGTAATAGAGTAGGCTGACCCTAAACCTGGAAAATAATAAATGAATATCCACTGACATTTACACAGCGCCATCTAGCCCCAAGTTAAGCGTGAAGCCTGTATTATGGGTACTAAGCAACGGATAAACATACTTATTTATTTACTTATATATATATATATATATATATATACATATTATACGTAGAAAACACCCAGAACATTACAAACAGACATGCTCATGCACAAAAATGTTTGTACTGCCCGGGGATCGAATCCGGAACCCTGGATGTTGCAGATGACGTCTCAACCGCAACACCAAATGAGTCGCAGTCGTCAGAGGTGGACAAATGACCTGGATGAAACAAACACATTACACGCATTCATATTACTCACACTGACATGTGTCTGTGTGAGTAATATGAGTGTATAAACACTATTAGTCAGTATTCTAAAATTTCCTTAATGTTTGTCCTTTCTTTTTTCTATTTTAAATATAATGTGCAAACCTCAAACTCCAGTCCCTAAAATACAGGTTGCCCTAATTTAGGGACTACTGATAAGGGTTAACATGTAAATGTTTTTACTTAATAAAGATTTATTATTATGTCGACTGCTGGCGATCGGTAGCGTAGAAATCATGAGGCCTTCGTTCAGCAGTGGACATTTTAGGCTGTAATATTGAATGGAGTAAATCGACGTGAAACAACGATCATGTTGTTTCGTGTTGAGGTTCCTCCCCTTTTCCCATGCATTTTTCATATTTGATCTTTTTTTATTAT
Organism: Leucinodes orbonalis; assembly: GCA_019425675.1. NCBI lineage: Eukaryota > Metazoa > Arthropoda > Insecta > Lepidoptera > Crambidae > Leucinodes > Leucinodes orbonalis. The sequence continues at coordinate 49,552 of PQWD01003218.1, forward strand.
TATGATGGGAATTTACCAATAGTTGCATTGTTCGGGAAGGCGTGTGCCCCGCTGAAGAACGTTATATGCTTGTTGAGTGTTGATGCATATGAATGTTTGTACAGGCTGGGGTTCGAACCAGTGCCCTTGGTCCAATAGCCAACTGCTCAACTATTGTACCGAATGGGCATGGAATGTATGAAACACAAATGAAACTGTGGAATGAATATCCACTGGGTACATTTCCAGAGCGAATGAGAGCGTCGGTGGCTCAGTGGTGTGGACTGTCGCCTTCCTACCAGGAGGGCTGAGGTTCAAATCCCGACACGTACCAATGTGTTTTCGAATTTTCGAAAATATATGTACGTTATCCGACGCTCTTACGGTGAAGGAAAACATCGTGAGGAAACCTTCATGCACGCCTACGAAGAGATTCGAAGGTTGTGTCTGAAGTCGTCCAATCCGCACTGGGCCCGCGTGGACGACTAAGGCCTAATCACCCTATACAGGTAGGCTCGTGCCCCTCGGTGGGGACGTTTAATGAGCTGATGATGATGATGATGACATTTCCAGAGCGATACGACATGGCGTCCTTCAAAAAAAGAGCATACATACTTTTAAAAGGCCGGCGACGCATTTTTGGGACCTGAGGTCTTGGAAATGTTAATGGGCGGTGGTGTCACTTACCATCAGGTCAGGTAGGAGCACTTGTTCGTGCAATAAAAAAATGGAAATAGTACCATCAACCATCAATATTTATGAATACCGAACGAATTCCTTAACTTAATTTAACGAATTCTCAGAGAATAAACATTGTTTTTACAATCATTTGTTCCATCTGTACATATCGCCTCACATTTAGTAGTCATGAATATTTATTGTTAATTTGTAATCCCGATGCCCGATACGTAGATCCCAAGGCGCACTGAAAGCAATATTTTACACCGCCGACAATATTATATCAGTGCTTATTGGTCCCTCGCTTCGAAGTTATGTCCCGCACTCAAATTCACATTAATGCTCGATGCCGAATATCGAGATATGCACTTATTTATGGCAATCGTGACTCCGATTCGTCCCTTACGATTGTTTTTTTAATTGATCAACAGCCGAGGATAATTTGTTTGGTCCCAATTCCGCTCAGTAGTTACATTTTGCACTCATTCTGTTTTATGGTAGATTTCAATTAGGTAACACCATGAGACAATTCATTCTACTATATTATAAGCATTTTCAACTATTAATTATTGTAATTTCCAATCTGTCTTTTATATTTTTAATGCTAGTGAAATGTAATTTTGAATTTAATGAAATGAATGTTTTAATGTATCAATTGGTTTTTAATCATTTATTTATAAATTTCATTGAGTTTTAATATGGATTATGTTGCCTGAAATTAACAAAATTTAATTCGTTTTTTATTAATATTAAAGTTGCACTAGGTGGTAGACTCAATACTGAACGTACCACCGCAGTGCCAGATATCGTCCCGTGAAACATNATTCGTCGTTCGTATAACAAGTCTTTTAAGTCAAATTAAAAACTTACTTCGAAGAGCCTTAGTTACGAGTACAACATATTTAGCGAACGTTCTATGTTAGTCGTAAAACTCAAACCAAGGCGGGAACAAGGGCCCGCTAAGTTGATTAGCACAATCAGAATCATTGGCATGCGGGCCTCACTATCCCTTAGGATATACTAAAATTGGATTAAATCCCTCTAGGATGAATATTCAGGTACGTAATGTGCGAGTTCCATTACCAACTAAATGGTCGTTTACACACTACGATGCGTGGTCGACATGGTTTCTAGTGTTCGGTTTTGAGAATTTATTCTCATACGTATTTAAGATGTGACGAATAAATTACAGTTTACATAAAATGAGGAAATGCTTGTTTATAAAGAAATGGTTCATTGGCACAGCGCTGTTGCTCATTGCAATATTAATTTAATAACAGTTACAAGAGAATGTAGAGTTAACAAAATAATGTACATTTTTAAACAGGATGAAATTTTAATCATTGGCTTCCATTGGACCTATCATATTATCTATATTATAGAATGTTTCATGGGAATGTTTATAAAAGGTTTACAAAATAAATAAATTATCGCATTGCATTGAGCAATGCGATACAGCGTTTTTCCATAGTGGTTAACTACAAAAATTTAGTTATTTTATCAAGTGGAATTACGTAAGTTCGTTATTGGGTCCTTTAGCCTGTTCGTGTACACTTCTTTTGAGTGTTGTTTTAGATATAAATTATAATAATATGATCGGTAATAAAGCATAGAAAAGGCCTGTAAGTGCATCTTAACCAAGTAATGAATGACACACAAACCTTCTCGATGAACCACAACTCGTCAAACAAGTTCTTCTTAATTTTGCAAAACTACTGTCATCATCATCATGATGATGATGATGATGACTGTCACCGGTCGATCTATGTAAACCGTCCCTGAGGCGTCAATACAGCTATCATGAGATTTGGCCGGCGTTTAATGTATTACAACAGGCATTAGGCCAATTACACTGTGACTGAATGGTGACGATTATGTATTAAGGTTGATTACAGTCATTAGGAGTGTGTCAAACCGCAAATGTATTAAGAACATCATCATCAGCTCACTAAACGTCCCCACCGAGGGGCACGAGCCTACCCGTATAGGGTGATTAGGCATAAGTCGTCCACGCGGACCCAGTGCGGATTGGACGACTTCGCACACAACCTTCGAATCTCTTCGCAGGCATGCATGAAGGTTTCCTAACGATGTTTTCCTTCACCGTAAGAGCGTCAGATAACGTACATATATTTTCGAAAATTCGAAAACACATTGGTACGTGGCGGGATTTGAACCTCAGCCCTCCTGGTAGGAAGGCGACAGTCCACACCATTAAGCCACCGAAGCTCTTTGAACGTCGAACGTATTAAGAACATATACATTAAAACAACCATCTCACTGGACACATGCCTTCTCGCACTGCATATATGTACTAGGTGGTAGACTCGGTACTGAGTCGTCTAGGTAGGTACCACCGCAGTGCCAGATATCGTCCCGTGAAATACGAGTGTTTAATTACTAATGCCACGTACCGCCACGTACCAATGTATTTTTTAAATTATGTGTACATTTATCTGACACTCTTACAACAAACAACCTTTAAACTTCTTCGCGTTTAGATTAGTTAGTTCAAAGGTTGTGCGTGAAGACGGCCCCCCTCCCTTCATCTTGTCGGGAGTTTAAAGGCCATCCGCAGCCAACAGCGAAAATCCAAACCCGAAAAAAAACCTCACTCTATCTTCGACCTATCACAGTGCCATTCTGTATACAGGCTTTCTCCATTTTCCAATCCTGGTTTTCCTCCTTCTTCATTCAAGCATGGCCTTTAAGTGCCCGAATTCTGGAAATTGATAAATGTTACCAATTTGTGCATATAACAACAACTACCTCGAAAGACAGTTAAACTGGTTTGTTTGCTGAGCGGGACCGAGAGCTCAGATGATGGCGGGCTCACGGCGTGTGCTCTGCAATCTGTGTCAATCACTGTACGCCACGCACGCTTGATGTACGAAACTAAGGATCGCCTTTATTAAAGAAAATGTATTTTCTAATAAACAGGCTTAATCCTTTCTGGGGCTTTCAGTATAGTCACTTTACGGATCAAGGGGAAGGACAGCCAGTAAAAGCTTTAAGGCCTTAAGTACTTCGGTAGTTAAACTATGAATAGTGTTAGCAGTAAATAAAACACTTACATTGATTGTTTATAGATACAAAGATGCCTCCTGGCAACTTTTAAAAGTTCTGAAAAAACGAAAATAATTTTATACGAGCAGGTGGTAACTTGAGCTGATAAAAAAATGTTTTCTTCCTATTAAAACAAGTGTATCGTATTCAATTTGTGAATCTAGTAAATGCAAGATCAGTTAGTATTAAGCTTTTTGTATATTTTTTGTTGTATCCCGTTTTGGTTATTCTTTAAATAATAAAATATTAACATATAATAATATGACAATAATAAAACAATGACCCAAGAAAACAGTAAAATGCCATATCCATTTAATCTGCCACCTCCATGTATCACGTATGTAACAAAGAGTGGCCTATAAATTACAGAGGAGGAGGTCTGCACTTACCTCTAAGCGCTTGTTTAACTTGCTGCCTTCGATAGCTCTGTGCTAGGCCGTAGCTAATTTGCGAATAATTACTTCCTAGGTTTTTTAAGTACTCAAATTTTATATCTTTTTGCAGGGCTGGGTATTAGATTTAGTAATCATGAAGACATTCGAATCCCGCGGGAAAACACTCACTCACTCACACACACACGCACACACACACACACAAACACACACAAAAACACACACACACACAAACACACACACACATGACTGCGATAAAGCAGTACTTGCATATTCGTAGAGTGTCAAACTGTATACCACATAATGCAAAACCTATTATTTACAATTCTTTGGTTAAATCACACTTGGAGTATCTTATTGAGATTGGGGAACAGCCGCACCAACGAATCTAAATAACTTGCAAGAACTCAAAATAAGATTATTAAAGTATTGTATAATTTTAATTATCTAACTCCTACCAAAGAGATTTACGAGAAAACCAAACTTTTTGATATAACAAAATTATATAAATTTAAAACTTGTATTCTGGTTCAAAATATTGTTACGAATCAAATTCAGACCAATATCAAATTAGAAATCAAAGATAATCCGCATAACCTACGAAATAAATATAAAATACAGCTTATTAAACCCAGAACTAGATACGGAAGCAAATCAATTGTATTTGATGGTGTACTGCTTTTCAATAATCTACCAAATCCAATAAAGAAAGCGCTAGCATACATATCTATAAAAACAGACTAAAAAATTATATTGCCGAACTATAAATTACACATACGTTATAAATTACTTTCCTACTAAAATATTATATAAGATTTATGTACTTACTGAAAAGCCGCGCAGAGGCTAGTTATGTACTACTAATGTTTATGTTTTTTAATATCTCATTGTAAGTGAACTGTTGTTCTTATGAGAAATAAAGTTCTTTAAACCTAAGTATAATTTTATGCAGTCATTACTAATCACTATTTATACTGACGACCCATGTGTGTAAGTGGTTGAGGTGTCGGTTCTTACACCAAGGGTTCCGTGTTCGATCCCAGGGCAATAAAAATGTTTATGCGCATGAACATGTCTGTTTGTATTGGTTTAGGTGCTTATATGTATAATTTGTATCATCATCATTAGCTCATTAAACGTCCCCACCGAGGGGCACGAGCCTACCCGTATACTATGTATGTATTTACAGAAAAAATATTTGAGTGTGGAATATCAGTGAATATATATTTATTTATTTGAAAAGTCACCTTTTAAAAACTTTAAATAAAGACCTTTGAATTTAAATCCTATATTTTTAAGCATTAGTGATTGACAAGAACCGAATCATTAACTCGACATGCGAAACACCCAAATTGAACTGTCAAGATTGCCAACCCTAAATTAGTACAATGATGCCATTTGCCTTTACTATCAATCTGCATGCTGGTGTACAGTCCCGACAACTCAACAATATTCCTAACCTTACGTTAATCACAAGAAGGGTGTTTCAACCATTGTCGTTGCCGACTGTACGTTGTCTCGACCAATCGCAGGTCGGCGCACGCGCGCCTGCGGTGCATTCAGTAATAGCTGCTATTAAGAGCCCACCCAGCACTGGGAAAACACAAATACAGTGAAAATATTAAGAATGGTTGAACCTTTGAACGGTCTTAATTTGAACGTGGGAAAGATTTCGAGCCCGGCTTGTCACGGTAGCTGATGGTGAATGGAGATTTCCTCTTTTAAGTATAATTTTCGGTTTAATTGTACGAAATACTGTCTGCGTGGAGTGGTCTGAGCGTTTAGCTTAAATCACTTTGTTATCCGGGTGGTCGTGCGTTTACATCCCTTGGGGAGAGTGCACAGTGAAAGTTACTCTCTTTGATTTTCCCAAGTTTGATTAAGACAATGCAGTATATTTTTTATCATAATAATAACGCTTTATACTTTCAACATTAAATGTCCAATTTAAACACATATTAGCAAATGCAAACCTGAGTGTAATAACCAAACAATTAGAAATAAGAAAAAATATTTTTAACAGATAATTTTAAAAAACCCGACCGCTAAAAGTACCCACTTAAAGTGGAAAAACAAGCTCTACTATAAAGTGAAAACACTATAAATGAATCATGGTATTGCAAGCTGGAGACAAACAAATGACAACAATAATTATTTCCATAGATATAGGATATCGAGCGCGCTAATACTAAATCTATGCTTATTTCTATAATTACAGTACACACACTAGCTCACTATTTAGGTACATTTATATTGTTGAACCTTAAATAGGTATTGCAGATTAGTTTTTTTAGGATTCGGTTAAAGAATGTATATATGACCTATTTTCCGGGCTTGGCTAAATTTATTTCCCTTTTAGCAACTGTTGTCAAATTTTTTGTCTTCGCAAATTATTGATCATGGTATTGGGATCTGCGACCTTTTTAAACTGCCATTAATACTTTACCCCACTAGACTGTCAAAATTAAATGTTTTATTCTCAATAGTTCTTATAATCTTTCCAATCATGATTGTTACTATGTCGGCCTTAAAATTCAAGATTTCGCTACATCGATGTAGCCAACTGTCGAACGATTGATTGATTTTATGGTTCTTCGAGGAAATATTTCCGAGTATTTAATATTCAATTTTTTTTACAAATAATATTAATTTATGGAAGCTAAGGAACCTGCGGCTCACCTTATGGAAAGTGTAGTAATGACACATTGCCAACGAATATTTGACAGCAGTGATCACATAGCTGTTGCGTTGCCGGCTTTTATAGTATGACAGCGAATTAATACTGCCGCTTTTTGCCATAACTTTTTTAACTGATTCCATTCGATGAAGTAAGGAAGTCGATGTGTAGTATACCAAGTACCTACCTACCTACCAGACCGATTTTATAAGCCGATGTGTAGTACATATACAAAGCACCTACCTACCGACTGAATCATCTAAATCACCTTAGCCAAGTCCAACCCAGCACATGCCCGTCCAGCGAATGATTTGCCGTCAACGCATAGTCTGGATCATTGGATAAATGGCTGTGATTTAGCTAGACTTGTGGCAGTATCAGTACACTTCGGTTTTCATGCAATAGCCGATGATCTATGCATCTGACCTGTATGTAGCTTATCATGGCCACTTGTAAATTCATTCAACTAGGTAAATGCATGTATACTCGTATAATACGAACTCTTGAGTGGAAATACTTTTAAAGGTGTTGCATTCATTTATTATTTGTTTATCTGCATTGACATCTTATACCATATGGTTTAAACTATAGGATCTTCATATTTTTCACAACTTTCCAAAAAAAAAATGTTGCTTATCGGACGTGCCTTGCGAAGCATTGAATCATCTTTCTCTTCGTAAAATCATGAATAATAGTCATCATATTACAAGTCAAATAGGGTGACATATTTTTTCTTTCTATCTCTTTCTTTACATATTGTTCTTGCGAGACTGATGCCTAAGCAAGACAATACGAGTTACCTGTCCTATAGGTCACTAGACCCCAACAATTCGAATCACTAGGTAAAGTATCATTATAATCAAATACAAAAAATTGTGTGTGTGCGAGTGTTTGTGTGAGTCTGTGTATAAATTGAATTAAGGCTTTTTGAATTTGAATACACAATTCTTTTCGCATAATCTGTACTACGGTTCTATCACAAATAGGCTTTACAAAAATAAAACACACATGTATGACCCTATATTTGTGAGAGTAAATTTAGCACCGCGTAGGCCGGTCGCACGGAAAAAAATAAATTGGTTGAAAGCAAACAATAAACAGAATTAACGAACCCCGGGACGGGCCGTGGGGACAATAATTTTCCCCCGTAAATATAACAAAGTAAATAGACAGGATTATTTAATTATTAGTTCATTATATCCCCACCGAGGGGCACGGCCTACCCGTGAAAGGCGTATAGGCCTTAGTCGCCCGCGCCAACTTCACGTACAACCTATGAATCTCTTCTCAGGCGTGTGCAGGTTTCCTCACGATGTTTTCTTCATCGTAAGAGTGTCTGATAAATTCGAAAAGGCATTGGTAAGATTTGAACCTGCACCCTTCAGATTGTAAGGCAACACTACACACTAATGAGCCACAAACGCTGGACCGAGGATTATTTATTTATAAGTGCGTAAAGAACTGAAACCTCTGCACCGCGTCAATCATACTTTCTTTAAATCTATTACAATGAATGTATGATTAAATAAATAAAAATATCCACAGACATACACACAGCGCCATATAATCCCAAACTAAGCATTTAGCCTAAGATGAGCGTCGGTGACTCAATGATGTAGACTGTCGCCCTCCTACCGGGAGGACTGAGGTTCAGACATGTTCATGCACACAAATGTTTGTACTGCTGGGGATCGAACCGAAACCCTTGGTCTAGTAGCCGACGTCTCAACCGCAACACCAAATTGGTCGTCAAGTTATAACTTCACATAATAATATGCATAAGCTATAATAACTCTAGGTTAGTATTATTAAGTATGTTATTTACATTAAATTCTGTTTAACTTTTATTTTGCTAAACTGCTTCCATGTCAGCTGTGCTTGTCGTGGCAGTTTGTAATTAAGGCATCACTACTTGTTAGTATCGCTTACGTATGTATAATGTCAATGTAATAAGTGTATGTTTTGTAAACTGTCCTAAAATAAATAAATAAATAAATAATATTGTGCCTACTACACCGCGGAGGTAGTTGATAGATTAAAACCATCAATCACAAATAGACAAGCCACTGTCTCCGTTTCATAAAACAAATGCCTCTCAAAAAGCAATCAACATATTCATACAATCGCGCAATCACACGTCAGCGGAACATCGTAAACGGCATCGCGAGCTCATTACTCGATTAAAAACTCGATTGTTCCAAACGCGGTGGCGGGGGCATAGAGTGGTAACACGTAGAAGGGTATGTTGGTTTCGGGATAATTTTAAAAGGTTGTGAGGTCGTACGATCGCAGTGGAGCGGTTGGTCGTCCACGTAATGGTAATAGAGTAGGCTGACCCTAAACCTGGAAAATAATAAATGAATATCCACTGACATTTACACAGCGCCATCTAGCCCCAAGTTAAGCGTGAAGCCTGTATTATGGGCACTAAGCAACGGATAAACATACTTATTTAATTACTTATGTATATATACATACATATTATACGTAGAAAACACCCAGAACATTACAAACAGACATGCTCATGCACACAAATGTTTGTACTGCCCGGGGATCGAATCCGGAACCCTTGATGTTGCAGATGACGTCTCAACCGCAACACCAAATGAGTCGCAGTCGTCAGAGGTGGACAAATGACCTGGATAAAACAAACACATTACACGCATTCATATTACTCACACTGGCATGTGTCTGTGTGAGTAATATGAGTGTATAAACACTATTAGTCAGTATTCTAAAATTTCCTTAATGTTTGTCCTTTCTTTTTTCTATTTTAAGTATAATGTGCAAACCTCAAACTCCAGTCCCTAAAATACAGGTTGCCCTAATTTAGGGACTACTGATAAGGGTTAACATGTAAATGTTTTTACTTAATAAAGATTTATTATTATGTCGACTGCTGGCGATCGGTAGCGTAGAAATCATGAGGCCTTCGTTCAGCAGTGGACATTTTAGGCTGTAATATTGAATGGAGTAAATCGACGTGAAACAACGATCATGTTGTTTCGTGTTGAGGTTCCTCCCCTTTTCCCATGCATTTTTCATATTTGATCTTTTTTTTATTATTATGATGGAAATTTACGTGTGCCCCGCTGAAGAACGTTATATGCTTGTTGAGTGTTGATGCATATGAATGTTTGTACAGGCTGGGGTTCGAACCAGTGCCCTTGGTCCAATAGCCAACTGCTCAACTATTGTACCGAATGGGCATGGAATGTATGAAACACAAATGAAACTGTGGAATGAATATCCACTGGGTACATTTCCAGAGCGAATGAGAGCGTCGGTGGCTCATGTGGACTGTCGCCTCCTACCAGGAGGGCTGAGGTTCAAATCCCGACACGTACCAATGTGTTTTCGAATTTTCGAAAATATATGTACGTTATCCGACGCTCTTACGGTGAAGGAAAACATCGTGAGGAAACCTTCATGCACGCCTACGAAGAGATTCGAAGGTTGTGTCTGAAGTCGTCCAATCCGCACTGGGCCCGCGTGGACGACTAAGGCCTAATCACCCTATACAGGTAGGCTCGTGCCCCTCGGTGGGGACGTTTAATGAGCTGATGATGATGATGATGACATTTCCAGAGCGATACGACATGGCGTCCTTCAAAAAAAGAGCATACATACTTTTAAAAGGCCGGCGACGCATTTTTGGGACCTGAGGTCTTGGAAATGTTAATGGGCGGTGGTGTCACTTACCATCAGGTCAGGTAGGAGCACTTGTTCGTGCAATAAAAAAATGGAAATAGTACCATCAACCATCAATATTTATGAATACCGAACGAATTCCTTAACTTAATTTAACGAATTCTCAGAGAATAAACATTGTTTTTACAATCATTTGTTCCATCTGTACATATCGCCTCACATTTAGTAGTCATGAATATTTATTGTTAATTTGTAATCCCGATGCCCGATACGTAGATCCCAAGGCGCACTGAAAGCAATATTTTACACCGCCGACAATATTATATCAGTGCTTATTGGTCCCTCGCTTCGAAGTTATGTCCCGCACTCAAATTCACATTAATGCTCGATGCCGAATATCGAGATATGCACTTATTTATGGCAATCGTGACTCCGATTCGTCCCTTACGATTGTTTTTTTAATTGATCAACAGCCGGAGGGATAATTTGTTTGGTCCCAATTCCGCTCAGTAACATTTTGCACTCATTCTGTTTTATGGTAGATTTCAATTAGGTAACACCATGAGACAATTCATTCTACTATATTATTAGCATTTTCAACTATTAATTATTGTAATTTCCAATCTGTCTTTTATTGTTTTTAATGCTAGTGAAATGTAATTTTGAATTTAATGAAATGAATGTTTTAATGTATCAATTGGTTTTAATCATTTATTTATAAATTTCATTGAGTTTGAATATGGATTATGTTGCCTGAAATTAACAAAATTTAATTCGTTTTTTATTAATATTAAAGTTGCACTAGGTGGTAGACTCAATACTGAACCGTACCACCGCAGTGCCAGATATCGTCCCGTGAAACATGAATGTTATGCATTTTTGTGTTTCGGGATAAGGAAACTGTAGCTAGTGAAATAACGGGTATAAGAGACCTAACATATGTTGTCTCTGGTGTCGAGCACAGTGCGGCATTAACTGAGAATCATGACTATCTATCAGTGGTTGGTCTCCGCTCTGTCATGGTCAGGAGTGTCACTTACCATCAACTTATCACTAACCGTCCTGTACACTTATAACATAAATAAGTTGTACTGGAATATCAAATTTACATTTGAAAAGTGTCGTTATTGTGAAATAAATTACTGGAATTGGAGACCTGGTGTGATGGGAACTGCGCCATGGGAAATTGCCGATATTCGATAGTCGGCTTAACAAAGGGAACTGTTAGCTGATGAACGTCACGAAATCATATTCACAACTGTTGTGTTATGGTGTGATGTGTCAAACGAAAGCATTCTTTAGATTTTTTTATGATATAAGCTAAAGTTTGCTTATAAGTGGCAAATGTGCCTAATACACCAGTATTCCCTACAAAGGATTTTTTTAATGAGGATTGAATGGCAAAAAACGGAACCCATATAGATTCGTCATGTCTATCTGTCTGTCTTTATCGTATCACACTCATTTTTCACTGAAACTACAATCTAAATTTAACAAAATAAACTGCACTAAACTGTTAAAACTTTCTAAGTATAATGCATTCTGTGAACCGCTATAAGGTTCACTTACAGACTTACGGAGGTTCCTCATGCATTGAACTAAAACACAAAAAATATTTTTTTATCAAATCCACACGTGTGTATATTTTTTTATGAATTGAATTGAAAAGGAAAGACACCTTCAAAATGGTAAAAAGGCTTTTTATTCATTAGCGAGCAAAACCTCCTGAAAAAATATCGAAGGATAAAAGAGATTTTTGGTTTCAATTATTCCATTTCAAAAATTTAGTAATTCTTGGGTAGTCCTAACTACCCATAATTACTAAATTATAATTATAAATAGTTCCTAATCTAAGATAGACTAATTTTTTGTTCAACTTGAAAATCACTACTCGACATAAACCTCCACCAGCGACATTTTACAGTCCTCCCCAACTTACACTAAAATCATCAAACGTCAGTCCAAAGTCGAGACAATGTGTGGGCGATGCTTCACTGACTCCGCGTAGATGCGTGGGCGGCTGATGCCAACTGATTGCCAACGTCGATATATCAGCCGAAACAGGGACGTATCGAGGGTATTGACAAGCGCGAGTGAATAACATGGTGATATAGTTTTGTAGCTCGGACTAACGTTTACCACTTTTATTGTGCACATGATATTGAAATACTCAATTATCATCAGATACTGTAATGTAATGTGTGCGTGCGTGTATGTGTGTGTATGTAATTTATAAACCTTTCCTTTGTATTCTACTTGGTTTCAAGTTTGAATAACTAGGCTATTATTTATTAATTCCACATACGATACTGTAGTATGTTAGACTTTCTAAAAATCTTAAAGAGCTATACAAAAAAAGTATAAGTCTGAAATATTACTCTGGGAGGGTTTCGCAAATTACTTTAATTTATTCTTATATTAATTAGTTAAGTAAAATTTAACAGTAATATATCTATAAATTGAGCTATTTGATAGTTGACATAAATTTGAATTTCTTATTTAACTTATGTGAGTGATTCGAACCCATTTCATATACAAAATTAAATGTTACAAAAATATCCTTAGTTCGTTCCTGCACTTAGACTCGTATTGATAACGTTTCATTAAAGGGCGAGATCAAAGATCAGCTTCCGCTCATGGCGACCAAGCGATAGGCCTAACAACTGGAACAATGTAATGCCTTGGCTCTCAGATCTCTTATTTCATTGCTTTTATATGAAAAAAGGTTAAATACTCCTCTGGGAAATAGAGAAATCTAAAGAGATACTATAAGTATTTGATAAAAATCTACGATCTCAAACTTCTCTGGTAGGATCATGTTTTTAAGATATTGTGTGAATTTTCTAAAAAGGCTATAGCTGCTATGGAATATGTATAAGATTCATAAATCTTATTTATAAAATAATTATATTGTGCGTCGGTGGCTACGAAGTGTTTGGTGGCTCATTGGTGGGAATTGTTTCCTTCTGACCTGCATGCAGGTTATAATCCCGCCACGTACAAAGTTATTTTCGAAATTATATTATTTATCCGACGCTCTTACAGTGAAGGAAAACATCGTGAGGAAACCTGCGCACTTCTGCGAAGAAATTCAAAGGCTCAGCGTGAAGACAACCTATCCGCACTGGGGCCGCGTTGTCATGTCGGCTCGGTGGGGACATTTAATGAGCTGAGGATGATGACGATAATACATATTTAATGTGTTTGTACAGACAAATAAATTAAAGAGTATTCATATATAATCTTAAATTTTTGAATAATGTAAACTAAACATGGCTTGGATCGAAAAAGTCCTATGATTGATATTTTGAAAGAAATATTATGTCCACTAGAACGTTTTGGACGCTTACATATTATTTTTTCCGATACGAAACAAAATGATGGTTTTCACAAACTTACCAACAATAATATTAAGAGAGTAACTGCGAGTATGTGCATCATCATGTTACCGCTCGATAGTCGACTGTCGATTGTCTATCGATAATTGGGCAAAAGCAATAGTATCGATCGATAGTATCGATACTGTCGATAATTTTGATAGCTTAGTTTAGCACAATACTATCGATAGTATCGTAGCTCAATATATACATAACAATCAATGGTATCGATGATTTTCGAGGTCAACTATTAATAGTCCAACTATCGATAGTTCGCCAACACTGTGCATGATATAATCAATAGTACCTACCGTTAGCGATGTAATCGATTAGTAGCATCGATCGACCCGGGTGCCGGTAGTCGAGATTGATGTCGAGCTCCGACGACACAGAACCCGCTATACCACTCTTCATTATTGAATACCCATTGTTTAGTGTTTGACTGACAGCTATAAAGCTTCGAGCACGCTATCACAATAATAATAATGAAAACCCACTGCCATTCACATAGCGTCATCTACCCCTGTTTTAAGCGACGAGCTTGTAGTTAGGGTACTAAACAGTTAGTTTTTAAGTCACATTATAAAGTTTGTTGTAACTTGTTCATGGTTGTAATTTTAGTGTTATTATTTTTGTTGTTTTCCTTTTTTAATTTTAATTTTACCGACCTTCGGAAGAACAGTGTACCCTGATACAGGCAATTAGAAAGAAAGAAAACGTTTATAAACAACACATACAAAATTAACAAACACCAAAAAGGTAAACATAATAATGAACACATTAAAAAAAAAGCAATTTTTATATAAAATTAAGAAGAAAAAAAAACGATAAACAATTATTTAACAAAAGGAGCAAACAAAAAAAGAAAACAGGTATAAGTAATCTTAGGAACTAACGAGCTAGTGGTGTTTGCCAAATAGGTCCCACCTCAGCATAAACTTAGACGGCATAGTATCCGTCAAAGCGCTTGAGAAGAACCATTAACAGAGTAAGTGCCAGTTCCTTTTAAGCTTCTAATAACCAGCCTCCCTCCTCCCAAAACC
>PQWD01003218.1:64439-84375 GCA_019425675.1 Leucinodes orbonalis
GGTTTTGGGAGGAGGGAGGCTGGTTATTAGAAGCTTAAAAGGAACTGGCACTTACTCTGTTAATGGTTCTTCTCAGAAAGTGGGCAATATGGATTTGGACACCGGAACCCCAGGGACAGCGGCTGGCCGATTTCATGGAAAAAAGGACTCTTTTGATGAACTTTTTTCAAGAAGCCGCCGCAGAGGAAGTGTGACTTGGTTGAGTCCCGATGGTTCCACACGAAATGAGATTGACTTCATCATGACCACCAGAAGACATAATTTAACGAACGTCTCTTATTACGCCAGGGTGAAAACCGGTACGATCACCGTATGGTAAGAGCACGTTTAAATTATAGTTCAACTGGAGAGTCTCGCCTGATGAAGTCTACGCTCCGACCTAAACTGCTTCAAATCAATAACCCGAGAGCTTTCAACTCGAACTGCAGAATCGCTTTGAATGCCTAGAGAGCGCGACAGTGGACGATATAAATAGCGGCTAGTGAAAACTCTGCAAACATTGGTCTAATTTGCAAGGGACAAACGCAAATTAAGACCAATAAAACTATCTCAACAGGACTCTCGATCTCATGCGACAAGACGACAGATGAACTGCAGTTTCAGACGACGCGTCACAATACCGGCCAGCCTTAATAGACGTATATCCAGCTCCTTGCGACGCGATATTCGTCGCTTTAATACAAAGTGTATTAAAGAGGCGATCGAACGAACAAGGGTTCCAAGGTGTTTGCGAGGAACACGTCTGTTGGGCAAAGCCAGCGACTAGTCTGAAGACCAACAGTGGAAATGTAGTCTCATCTAAACCAGAGATTTGAGGGAGATTGAGAAGTTTACAGCGATTATATACCGCTACATACAGCTTCAAGCTTAGCCGAAGACCCGAGAGTAAATTTTCATAAATATATTGTGAGCTACAGTCATTATATTTATTTCTTTAAAAAGTTCCGAGAGAGTCACGGGTCTAAGGTTGTAGATAAAACGAATAGCTCTTTTTGTAGTACAAATTGTATTAATGTCGGCAGTCGAACCCCACAACAGTAACCATATGACATGACACTATGAAAATAACTGAAATAACCAATCTTGCTGTTTCTACATCTGTCAAAGCCTATCTCCTACAGCATAAGCTGCGAGCTAAGTCTACCAGCCAGTGATTCAATGTGAGGCCCCCATTGTAACTTTGAATCAAAGTTATACCAAGAAATGCAGTGGGGTTTACAAGTTCCATAGAATTCGTAATAAAGGTAACAACAAAGACCATATCAGTGGATATTTTTTTAAGGATTAAAAGTTTCATTTATTAATAAAAAGTCTACACTAGTCATCATCAGCTCATTAACTGACACCACCGAGGGCACGAGCCTACCTGTGGCGGTGGTATAGGCCTTAATCGTCCACGCGAGCCCAGTGTGGGTAAGCCGACTTCGCGCACAACCTTGAATCTCTTCGCAGGCGTGCGCAGGTTTCCTCACGATGTTTTCCTTCACCGTAAAAGCATTAGATAACGTTCATATAATTTCGATAATCCCAAAACATATTGGTACGTGGTGCGATTTCAACCTGCGTCCTCCCGGTCGCAAGGCAACACTCCACACCATTGAGCCACCGACGCTCTACTACACTATTCCGACTTAATGTTTGTGGTATTAGTAACACAAATATCTTATGCTGATTGAGTCCGTTTATTCTAAACGTCGTAGCACGCCACATATTCGTTAATCATAAGTTTGTTGTAAAATTGTATATACATAGTCCATTTCTCACATTAATTAGTTGTAATATGCGATGTTTACATTTAATAAATGCCTTCTTTCTTTCTTTCTTAAATAATTATACACATTTTCCGAATACAGATACTGTTATGTAAATGTCCAATATTTAATACTTAGTTATTAAAAAACCTAATACAGACTCTTTTCGTTTCGATATTATAAAGATAAACGATATCCTAGGTCACTCATCAGGAAGTTTGTTGCAAACATAAAACATCAATGCAAAAAAAGAAAAATAAAGTGCAAAATATTGTTAAAAGTGTGCACGCAGCCTAAGTATCTATAACACAAAGCAATTGAATGCACACTGATTATCTTCATTTCGCTTATTTGTGTGAAATGTGACGGTGATTTATTAAAGATCTTATATGACCTGTTTCCCACAATACCTAAGGAAATAAACCGTGCACTCCATATATGCAAACAAGCAATGCATACCCTGAGCGTCCAGATAACCTGGAAAATCTCCACCATATTGAATGATTCCTACTTATTGGCCCATTGTCCTCTACAGATTTGAAACCATAGCCGATCTGTATCAACAACAGCACTCAATTTTTCATTAATGAAAATCATTTATCGTATGTGCGAGATCGTATATGTGAGAGCGTCGGTGGCTCAGTGGTGTGGACTTCGCCTTCCTACCGGTAGGGCTGAGTTTCAAATCCCGACACGTACCAATGTATTTTCGAATTTTCGAAAATAGATGTACGTTATCCGACGCTCTTACGGTGAAGGAAAACATCGTGAGGAAACCTTCATGCACGCCTGCGAAGAGATTCGAAGGTTTTGTGTGAAGTCGTCCAATCCGCACTGGCCCGATGACTAAGGCCTAATCACCCTATACGGGTAGGCTCGTGCCCCTCGGTGGGGACGTTTAATGAGCTGATGATGATGATGTGCGATTAGTGTCACTCACTTTGCATATCCTAATCATATTCTCTGTGCACGCCACTGAAATAAACACTTTTAGTTATTACAATCTTAGTTACATTCTGATAAACTGGGTTCTGAATGTAATATGAACTTCTAATTATTAAATATATTGCATTTCAATGGTTCCTCTTTGGTTCATCAATAGTTATTAAACAAATTTAGAGTTAACAAGCAACAAAACACAAAGTTGTCATTTTGCAAATCAACATTTTGAAAATCTGTTGCCCACAAAGGCGTTGCAATTGGTCCGAAAAACCACTATAATTTTTTTAGTAAACAAAAAGTTTGTTATTGAATTTTAGTCAAACCGAGTCATACAAACTATTGAGGACATATTATTTTGGGTTTTTGCAACTTGTTGAAATGTCAGTTTATCATATAAAATTAATAATGCATTTTGGAAATGGCTGCATGTCATATAATAATAATAAAAACTTTATTTTTAGATAGGAATCCATAGTTAGAAATAAATAAATAAAAAGTTTGTACAAAAGTCATTTTAGGTTCAGAAACTGTTTAACATAAGATGTATGTGGTTGCAGGCGCTGAAAGCCGTGACCAGTGATGTATTAATGGAGAGTCCCACCGGTCAGCCAACCCGCTCAGGACGGAGTTCGGTGCAGCGCGTGTTCGCGCCCACAGCGCGCCGCATCTCTTCCTCATTATTGTATAAAAGCAGTCTTCTCAATATGCACGTTTGCGATTTGATGTCCTATTAACAAGCATTTGTTTCCGTAATGAAACGGTGAAATGTTGCTTGTGAAATGGTAATTTGCGAATGACATCTGTGTGAAACAATAAAGAACTCATTCCAATAATCTACATTATAAAGTTGTGATTATCCATATTATATCGTATTATTTATTTTTAGGATAGTTAAATAACATTCTTGCAATCTAACTATCTTTTTTTTGATTGATTCAATCAAAATCGATTAGTACAGTCTATTCCGCTTGACCCCGAATAAATGATATGTCCACTGCTCAGTCCCCGTAACTATCCATCCATTGGACCCCCAATATAGCTTGATCTCAATCAAAAGTTGATGTTCAAGGCAAGTTTTAGATTCCTTTGAGTTTACACTTTGGAGTTAGTTTCTATTGTTAAAAAACGAAAACACTACAAGTTTACACACTCATCATCTTGTTCCTGGCACATTTCCCATCAATGTTGAACGTCGATAATCGGGAGCCAGAAACTATCTGGTACTTGGCATCGGCGACAGGAAAACATTTTTCGATCAAACTTCGGAATTAATTTTGAAGTTTCCGAACGCTCTGCTGAAGACGGAGTTACGGTTTGTAGGTCGAAGTCTTTGCCTGGACTTTTACATTCTAAAACCTAGATGTATTTAAATATTTGGAAAAAACTTGGAATCACTTCGTTACTGTGTTGCCATCTTACACTTTTTGTAATATATATATTTTTTAATTAATTTATATTATAACTGTTTTAAAGCATGTAAAATCTTGTTTAAGACTATATAAAACAAATTTGATTTAATAATTGCTATGTTCTTCATATCACTCTAAAAATAAATTAAAAGACATGTGATATATTGCAACTCCTTGTTCGTACCTATTCTAAATGGACCATTATCTTATTTTCTTTTATTTGTATTCCTTTACAAATAAATACTCCGAAGTATTAAACATTAAAAACAAATTATTAAGTTAAACTTGAAACTTTTGCTTAATAGAGTGGTTTTATTTATATCTTGTAAAGTTACGGGACTCCGCTGAGCCGAACTTTGACCTCATGATCAAATAGAAACTTAATAATATAGTGATAACTTTGTAAAGTTTGGAACTTACAGGCTTTCACCTGAGGTACTTGGCCAACTCGATAAACCATTTTAGTGATCCTTCCTCAAAAGCCAAGAATTGTAGGTTTTAAACCAACATAATACGAAAAGAGCAACTATGGAGTTTCTTGCCGGATTCTCCTCAGTGGAAAACTACCGCCCGAACCAGTGGTAGCTTCATTTGACATTCACAACCATTAATAGGATTCAGCAACAATCCAGTCAATTATGATCACATAGCTCACATATAAACTAGATTTGTCATATTCACAGCGCAAATTTAAGTCTCCTTTGCTGGCACTAGCTGCTAGTAAAGATTAGAATAATGTAAATTTTTTAATTATTTTAAGCGTTCTGTCGTTTCCAACGACTCATTTTTTGGTTGTGCATGCTTTTATCCAGTCATATTTTTATAGATTTGAGTTTATAATTGCACGGTGTTTGTTTTGTTGGCTGTCTTAAATAATTAATAAATAAGTGTTATGTAAGAACCTAAACTGAATGAACACATTTGATTTGAAAGAAAGAAAGAAAAATCTATATTCAAATAAATCTATTACAGATACTTTTGAATCGTCAATTGTTATTATTATTATATTTTTAATGACTCTCCACCGGTTCGGAATAAGTAGGATCTTCGAGAAGAGCCGGCAAGAAATTTAATATATACAATGTGTTTTGTTTTGTGTTCAGACGCATGCCTTAAAATGCTTAATGTGGATTGGACATCGAACAGGGTCACTCATCCGATGAATTCCGATTGCAGTAGTTGCTAGACGAGCGCGATCGTTAACCGATTGATTTAGACACATCGCTTTAGTGTCCTCGATATTATTACTGATTATTATAATTTTAATAAAAATATATATAGTGAAGATTATTAAACTACAACTTAGTTTGATTAAACACATAAGTTGAAACAAATGTTCAAATGTGTGTGTCACTAAACTCATTTGCTACGTGTTGTGATTAATAAATTGCTGAGAGATAATCAAGTAGATTTTATTATGTTTCGTTTACACCGTTTGACTACCAGTACTTTTTACTTGACTTGACAATGGCAAGTATATGTGTGCACACTGTCTACCTCTCACACTTAATTTCCTTTTTTTTAGGCCTGTTGGAAGAAATTTCATAATGAAATAAGCAGTGCCTTTGTACAATTTTTTCCATGTACCTGTTTTTTATTGTATTACTGTGTGCATAAATGATAATAAATAAAATAACGTGAAACATGGAAACATTACAATATCCCTAAACGAAAAACATGGCCGCTACCAATGATTTAAATGAACATTCCAAATTCAAAAATGTATTTTTTTAATCAACCCGACTTAACCAGCCCTTTGCATTTTCCATTACAGGTCCAAAAACAAAGGGTATGGTTCCAATTGAGCATCGCCGGTCAGCACAATTAGGGGGCCCATTTGGACCTCTGCTAATGGAATTAAATCCAATTAGATTTTAGGGTTACGAGGTGAAGTTTGCTTTCGGCAAACAAATGACCTGTTAGTGCCACACCTGGGACAAGTAGGCCCATTTCAAATGATGCCTGTTCGAAATTAGTTTCGGATATAACAGATGCTATCTGTGGTTCAAACGATTTGCGGTGTAATCGAGAGGGTATAAGAAATTACTTACCAATACTAGTTTGGTGTTAATAAGGTTTTGCTGATTTTGATTTAGTGGAGAACTTTGAAGGGTATTGCAGAACTTATTCTATTGATTTTTTTTTTTCAGGAAATGGTTTTTAATACTAATTTTGTAGGCTATATTCGGATCAAGCAGAGTGTTATTGTGATAATGGGACACCGGGAGTAATGAGGGAGTCTTAACTTGTTGTAGTCTGGTTTAATAATGTATCTTAAATAACAATAATCAAAGCTTATTTACTAACACTAATCCTATGTATGTGTGGAGAGGTGTGTCACACACTACAAAACTTTTTAATGCCGTGAGTTGTATAATTTAGCAAGTAGGTTACCTAGTCAAAAACTTTTGTTAAATATCCAATAGCCGTAAAGAAATCAAAAAGGCTACAATTTTTTTATGTCATATCTTAATTCCCAGCTTTTGGGAAATATCGCCTCTGTGTCTATAATTAACATATAAGTATACTCAATAAACACTATGTGAATATTTATTCTAAACAACAACAAATCACTCAAGACACTTATGTTTTTTGCTAATTCTGATCCGAAATATGTTGTCAATTTCGGTTTATCCACTAAACAAATCAAGCCAATAAAACTGTTTTTTTTTAATATCGCCAGTTCAATATAATCATTATATTAATATGATATATATAATAATTTAAAACACAAGAGATTTCCGAAAAAGTTTCTTTACATTTCATCTAAATGCTGAACCATCATCGCGAATCCTCCAAGTCCCACGTGGCGTAAACTAACAAAAAGCAAGCCAAGTTCCGTAACACAAACAGTATGGAATCAATCAGGGCCAACGCGAGCTTCGCTGCTGGAGCGTTTGATACAATTCCCGAACATTTTCTCGTACCGGGGACGTATCTGGGGACTCCGTTCTAAGGAATGAATTCAAAATGTTTCACTTTTATTCGACTTTAGCTTACAAAAATCACTTAAACATATCAAAATATACAAAAGGTGGGCCGAAAACTACTTATCTGCGCTCACCACTTATTCCGTGATGCTGCATAAGCGAAAATTTGATCCGAACAAAACCATACCAATCATTTAAGTAACACGTATGTGTACAGCAAAATATTTATTTAGATAATCAATTAAAAAGATGCTACAGACATAAAAGGAATATTATGCCAAAACACTAACACGGCTGTAAGTCTTAGTATTAATCAATTATAAGCCGCTAAGAAAAAGAAGATGTAAGGAACCCGGAAAAGTGACTGCCGGAGCGTTTTGTTGCAAATTTTTTGGGCGCATCTTGTTTATAAGAATTCGATCCAAATCAGTCAGACTGTATTGTTATAAACAACACAGTTGTTGACAAAAGGTCATGAAGGCATGGAAGCTACATCGATGTGGTATTTACTTGGTTGGCAAAAGGAGTTTTTGAATGTGAAAAAACAAGACACCCCAAAAATATGCCTAACCTTAAGTCCGTGCCATTCTTACGTGCGGTTTTCATCAAAGTTTTCCGTTCTATGGCGGAGTGGAGCATCCTTGAGACGCGTTAAAACTCCGATATCTGGGGATCCCGCATCGATGTGAGATGCACATTTCATACATCGGAACTTTGATTTCTGCGTACTTTTCGCTGTCATGTGATATTTTCGTGACGTAATATCACCAGTTACAAACCACAACGGGTGCAGATATTTTTAAAACTATACTTAATTAAGAATTACCATTTTTAACTGCAAAGATTACACGCAGTATGGTGAGTCAATTGTGTCTGTTGGATCCGACTGCGGCAGTGAAAAAACCCTTTATGTTTTATGTTAACTGATAGTTGTATGTAAAAAACTTGTAGCCATACATGTACATATTATAATAATGATTATAAATATTGATGAGACGATCAAAGTATGGAAATATGAATCATGATTAATTTTTATGGGAGAGCAATGCTTTGGCTCGATATATAGAGCGTCGGTGGCTCAGTGGTGTGGACTGTCGCCTTCCTACCGGGAGGGCTGAGGTACGGGTAGGCTCGTGCCCCTCGGTGGGGACGTTTAATGAGCTGATGATGATGATGATGATGAATGCTTCGGCTCAAATAAGCTAAAGAATAAAGAAAACTGGCATTTGCCTAGAAGTCTGCGTCCATTCCAAAACAAATTGCGGATCAGCCTGTATTAAAATAAATCAATATTATAAAGCAATTCTTGCATCGTTTTATTTTCGTTGCTGAGCAAATATTCGGCAACGAAAATAAAAAGAAAAAATATGAGAGTTAAAATCGAAAACATTTATCTAACGCTAACCCTGCGAGAAGACAAAAGAAATATGCCCTCTTTTCATTATAAGAATGGGAAGTTGCCCTCGATCTATCAAATTGCACCTCTCTACTTCTGATAGGTTCCATCAATCTCCGAATGGAGCTTTGGAGTTTTAAAGCGATTTACGTTTAAATTAAAAATCTGTGAAACGAATCACAGTGAAATACGAATGTCTAGTATATTGGCATTTTTGATTTTGCTACCGAGAGGGCTGAGGTTCAAATCCCGGCCTGTACCAATGTGTTTTCGAATTTTCGAAAATATATGTACGTTATCCGACGCTCTTACGGTGAAGGAAAACATCGTGAGGAAACCTGCGCACGCCTGCGAAGAGATTCAAAGTTTGTGTGTGAAGTCGTCCAATCCGCACTGGGCCCGCGTGGACGACTAAGGCCTAATCACCCTATATGGAAAGGCTTGTGCCCCTCGGTTGGGACGTTTAATGAGCTGATGATGATGGTGATGACGGGGTAAGATTTCTTGTTTCAGCATTCTTCTCAGTAGAGGTTAAGCGAAGCATGTATTATGGGCACTAAACAACGGATAAACATATATTATATACATTTTTTTGTAAATACATACATATTATACGTAGAAAACACCCAGACCATTACAAACAGACATGTTCATGCACACAAATGTTTGTTCTGCCCGGGGATCGAACCCGGCACCCTTGGTGATGCAGCCGACCTCTCGACCGCTACACCAAATGGGTCGTCAAGATTATAACACGATAGATATAATATAAAACTATTTGATTGTATCACAGACATCCGAATATACAATTAGACTGGACAAGCCGCCAAGTTTATAGGCAGTCCCAGTGTCGCAATTTCTTTTCGGTTCTTACCTGTGAAAAGTTATTATATTTCTTGGTAAAATTACTGTTCATTGCGATGATGCATGTTACAATTGCACAGATGGCATTTTGGGAAAAAACGGTAATTTCTTCTAATATTCGTGCGTCTTGACTCGTCTCACAGAGCGTAAACTGGCAGCCAGTGTATGCTCGTTGAGCTTACATTTGTCGCACTTAAAAACGCGGCTTGCCCCATCTCCTGTATTGGGAAATCTGTGGATTGTATAATAGGCTCTATGGGATGCCGACTGATCAAAAGTCGGTGGAGGGGGATCCCGAGAGCGTAAGACCAGGGTATATAAGAGCGTCGGTGGCTCAATGGTGTGCACTGTTGCCTCCCAATCTGAAAGTTGTAGTTTCGAATTCCGGCACGTACCAATGTATTGTCGAAATTATGTGTCCGTTTATCCGACGCTCTTACGGTGAAAGAAAACATCGTGAGATAACCTGCGCATGCCTACGTTTGAAATTCAAGGGTTGTGAAGTCAGCATATCCGCACTGGGCCCGCGTGGTCGACTAAGGCCTATAAACCGGGTAGGCTCGTACCCCTCGGCGGGGACGTATAATAAGCTAATTATGATGAGGTCGAGGATATGCAGTGCAAAGTAGGGATACCTATTTCCAGCTGTGGACTGTTATAGGTCGAAGGGAGAGGCAAACATTAAATTAATGTCCCTTTTACTAGTTTGGTGAAATCAAAAACTAGTATCAATTGTATGAACCATCTTGTTCCAAGAACATCATCACTCTAAAACGTCCCAAAAATTGAAAATTGGGCCGTAACCCAACACGCAACCCACTTCGTATCTATGAATTTTAACTCATATCAAATTCTTAAACTTGCACGCACTCCATACAAAATCTTCACGTCAACGTTTAAAAGTACTTTCGCCGAAATTCCTCAAAACATAACAAATTCCATTACAAGAATTTCAAATGAAGACTGTTATTACAGACTTAAATACATATTTCGTTGAGCAAACATCTTCGCCCTTAAGCGATCCCATTACAGCGAGTCGCAGTTACGTCTCCCTTCAAAGTTATCGGGCAAGCAAAGACGCCCTTTTAAATTGGAGAAGCATCCAGGGCACATACGGCGGATTGAAAATAATCCGAGTAGAAAATTAATCCTTGATTACGCCCCGGCCTGAGATTTTGGTGATGTTGATTTACGTACCAATGGAAATGACTTTATTAAAACGTCACAATTTAATACAGGTCCATAAAAACAATAATATGAATGTCAAATAAAGCTACCGAGAGCGTCGGTGGCTCAATAGCGGAACTGTTGCCTTCCGACCGGGAAGGCGCAAGTTCAAATCCCGCCACGTACTAATGTGTTTTCGAATTTTCGAAATTATATGAACGTTATCCGACGCTCTTATATAGGGATGTCTGATCACCAAAAAATTATCTATGAAATTAAAAACCATACTCTTACAGACGAAAAAGACAGTACGTACGGAAGATAGTACGGCGCACATGCGCTTAAAAATGGCTAATGTAGCCGATCTTCGTTGTAAACTCACGAGCACATTGTTCACACGTGAGCTTACCATTGACATAATTAAACTGTTTTTTTTTATTATTATTTGTACCTTAGCAGTAAAGACGTTATTATTACGAGACTGCTTTACTTGGTTGTCTTATTCAAATAATAAAATTCATGCAGTTTTCAATTAACCTAGTAATTTTTACCTCAGTACTAAAGAACTAATATTAAAAGACTGCTTTGCTTGCTTGTCTTATTTCAACAATAAAAATCATGCAATTTTCAACTTAGCAAAAAAATAACCCTTTAAAGCACTTCCACTTCCAGTAACCGCAACATCCCAGGCACGGCTTACCCGCCTTATATCCAAAGAGACGTCGCCCCTCACCTGTAGCACCCTTCGGCCTAACTCTGGATGTAACACAAACACTGCTTGAGCGAGATTAATTATATGTGTCGACGGATCCGAACAGCGTTATCATACAATAGCCTGATTATAGATAAGAAGTTTGTCAATGTAAAATTACTCAAAAGCCGCAATGGGGAGTTTCGAAGTTAGGTAAAGGCATTTAACTCTTGAATGGGTTTTTGGGAGATAAACTATTCGTGTAAGGTTTATTGGACGACCCATTTGGTAATGGTTGAGATATCAACTTTTGTGTGCATGAACATGTCTGTTTGTTTGTCTGGTATTATCTATGTATAATATGCAAGTTTATACAAAAAAATAAACATATAAGTATATAGAGCGTCGGTGGCTCAATGGTGTGGACTGTCGCCTTCCTACCGGGAGGGCTGAGGTTCAAATCCCGACAAGTACCAATGTGTTTCGAATTTTCGAAAATATATGTACGTTCTTACGCTGAAGGAAAACATCGTGAGGAAAACCTTCATGCACGCCTGCGAAGAGATTCGAAGGTTGTGTGTGAAGTCGTCCAAACTGCACTGGGCCTGCGTGGACGACTAAGGCCTAATCACCTATACGGTAGGCTCGTGCCCCTCGGTGGGAACGTTTAATGAGCTGATGATGATACATATAAGTATGTATGTTAATCCGTTGTTTAGTACCGATATTACAGGCATTAGCTTAGTATGGGACTAGATGGCGCTGTATGAATGTCAGTCGATATTTATTATGTATTGTGGTAAGAAACTGATTCCGTGATGAACTGGTGTGAAAATTGAGTTTAGATCGCAACAGTGGGTCGTAAGTTCGAATCCTATGAAAATATCACATCTGGTTGACATGTGGACATGTTAGCACCGGAAGTTCCGGGCTAGGTTTTCCGGTTCAGTATAAATATTTGTCTGCATTAACATGTTTCTTTTACAAAAAAAAAACAAATATTTATTGTGCATAATAATGTAACAATTTGTACATACCAAAACCATTATAAATTGAGCTAGGTATAACTAGTAATACATCAAATCATTATATTTTGTAGGTAGGTACAGAAAACACAATCCTTTACCTTCCGTACTAGTACAAGACTGTGTTACGGCAAAGTAGTGATAGTCGTCCTAAACATAAGGTTCGTTTTAAAACGAGTGCATTTAAGTTTAGCGCGTCTAACAAAAATATAACTTCGGATGAAACGGCTTCGAGTTTGGTAAACAATTTTGTACGGTATATGCAAAGTATGTAGATAAAATAAAATAACGAAAATAAAACTAACTTAAACTAAAATAAGCCAATCTTTGCCTGCGCCAATGAGAGTAGGATATATTATTTAGGATTTATTATATATTATATAATATTACATTTTTGCATTGGTATGCCACTTTTTGTATATAACATGTATGCATTTATAAAAAAGGATGAACGTAATATTTGAGCCGATATTTTATTAGCCATACTAAATACTACTTGGATTAATTGAGGTTAGATAGCGCTGTCTGAATGTCTGAAGATAGGTATTTTTATTGTTTTATACTAACTAGAATCATATTTTATATCCAGTAGGTAGCTGATAAGGGACGATGACAAAGTTATCGATTAATCAAACAAGTGTATACATTTAATTGTACCTAAGACCAAGCAAATTAAACCGTTTGATCCCTTGGTCCGGCGTCCTACGCTACACTTGCCAAGACCCGGTCTAAACTCCAGAACTCGCTTTCTGCAACGTCTTCGGAAATTCCTCGGTAAAATAGACCTAACATCTGTTGTCTCGGGTGACGGTTGCAGTGCGGCATTGATGGAGCATAATAACTGTCTATCAGTTGTTGGTCTCCAACAATGCCTCTCTGTCATGGTCAGGCGTATCACTTACCATCAGGTAAGCGACCTGACCGTTTTGATCACTTCGTTACATAAAATAAAATAAATAACGTCCATCAATTCGATATTATAAAAACACGGATATTAGAAATATGTAAAAAAGTGTCCGTAAGTTTTTCAAAGTGTCCAGCAATTTTATCTCTTGAAACAAAAGAATCTCACAATTTTCCGCAAAATAAAAGACATAGATACTCAAATAATACATGCGACGACGCACTCTGTGGAAGCCTCCCAAGATTTACGATCACATTAAAATAAAATACAATTTCATAGCGGAACGCGTGGAATTAGAAAAATCTACATACCTGATATGAGACGTACTCGTGCGTGTTGCGGTTAAAACACGAAATACAACTTTTCTGGTAAATCTATTATTTTAAGTATCCGTTTCTACGTATATTAACTACGCGAATGAACTGTTAGTTCATCAGCAACATATTACGAATCACTGTCGGGATAAGCCTTCCCACAAACACATAAATAATGATTGGTAGAAAAATAAATGTATTTATTATGTAGGTATATATTTGGTCATCATGGAATTGACAGTTTGTTATAATATGTCACATTTTATGATAAGATCACTCGTGATACTACTTATATTATATTAAACTTACTTATATTATCTAAAAACATGGACAGTTATAGAATAGTTGTCAGGTATGATTGACTTTTTATATACTTTTAAGTATAAAATGTTACTAGCATAGAGATTAAGTCGATACAATGTATGGACTTTGACTGAAGTAAATAAATACTATTATTATAGCTCCCTGTATCCACCATTTAAGAATGTTGTGTGTTCCATGGGCAGATAAACAAACGTATATAATTTAAAAGCTTTTATATAAAATCAAGCAAAAAATTTCTTTATCTACTGTGCCATTTTCTTGTGAACAGGATTTTAAACGTATTTCACATTATTATGTATTGTATAAATCAAAATTGTAGATAACGTTGAAGCAGGTAACTGAAACGCCGAAAGTGTGTGTTAGGCAAACGAGTAGAGAATTCACCGGATACTAAGTGATATGGTTACTCGTTACTCCGAAGGAACTATGTGAGCGTTGCCAACCTTAAAAAATAAATGTTATTAAAATATAATTTAAAAATATTTAAATTTAAGTGCAGGCCTCCAGTAAATCGTCTACTCGTATTTCCACCTATGAAATAGAATAAAAATAACCCTAAAACAATAATTCAGGGTTTAACATAACATATCGAACAATAATAGCAAATACTTTTAATAATCATTTCATCTTCAGACAATTTAACAGTAGACATATTTCGCAGTCTGTCTACAACACATGCATCACTGATGTGACAGATATTAAGGTTACGAAGGGACTGCTCAGCGTAGGCGATATGAAATTTCTTTGATGCATTGTTACTTGTGGTTTTTTACTTTAATAAAGGGTATTTTATGCCCCTGTTATTATTAACTTTACGTCCATAATGTTCTTTATTGTCTATAGTAAAGTTTGCAAGTCAAAACGGGCATCAGAATCCCACAAAAAACAATTATTTATTATGCACCATAATTTAACAGCACAAAGACGACATTCAATTTTCGCGATTGGGGTAATCTGGGGGCACGGCAGTGCCCCCGCCAAGTCGAGCGCGAAGCAAACACTGCCGTACCATCCTTTACAGGATCCATTTCGCCGCATTTTCAGGCCCCGATTTGAGAACCTTTGGATAATACCAGAGCGCTGAAATTTTCGTCATCTAGTGAGATATAATAACTTACTTAAAATCCAAAATTTCAAGTCTGTAGGTCATTTAGTTCCGACGTTAAGCGAAAGCAAAGTTTCGCATTTTGACAGACACTCACTCACTCACTCACTCATGATCATCAAAATAGAACTAGTACTTTCCATTAACTCAGAAAGCTGAAATTCGGTACAGAGTTAGGGTTTAATGGCTACATAAAGGGAAAACTATGAAAACTTCGAAAATCGAAGATCTGGAGTACCTGGTGACCCTGCTTAGATAACAAAATCATCAAAATAGAACTAGTACTTCCCATTAACTCACAGAGCTGAAATTTGGTACAGAGTCAGGGTTTAATGGTTACATAAAGGGAAAACTATAATAACTTGGATAATCGAAGATCTGGAGTACCTGGTGACCCTGCTTAGATAACAAAAGAGCCCAGCCAAACTATAAGAGATTGACATACCGCCTTTAAACAATATATATTTAACATGGTGGGCCGCTTCATCCGATGTCAAAAATCGGGGGGCACGGTAGTGCCCCCGCCAAGTCGGGCGCGCTAGACCAATACAAACAGACATGTTGGTGCACACAAATATTTGTAGGTACTGCCCGGGGATCGAACCCGGAACCCTTGGTGTAGTAGCCGACGTTTCAACCATTACACCCAATGGGTCGTCTAATTTCCTTTCAAGTTTCTACAAAAAGAAGTAAAATCCCACCAAAAACATTCTGTAAAAAATCTAGCCAAGTCTCGATGGAGCTGCTTGATTATCTCTAAAAAGTAATGAAATCAAGACAAAGACGTGCCAAGTCTAAGGTTCCTTACTGCAATTAATTAATTATTATGGTTGATGTTGTGTGACTTGGCCGTTGAAGAGTACACAAGGATACAAAACTAGGTGTTTCATGACACCATTGCACCAATCTGTCGCCAGAACCGCTACCCATTGACGGTACAAATTTGCCACTTGGAAAACGGTGATTCAATAGCCCATCGATTGTAGGCTTGATAAAGCCACTAACGTATAAAGAATGTTCAACGGCCAAGTCACACAACATTAACCATAATAATTAATTAATTGCAGTAAGGAACCTTAGACTTGGCACGTCTTTGTCTTGATTTCATTACTTTTTAGAGATAATCAAGCAGCTCCATCGAGACTTGGCTGGATTTTTTACAGAATGTTTTTGGTGGGATTTTACATTATTTCTTATCTTCGGCAATGATATTAAACTCTTCGTATATGTGACTGATAAAGAGCAATGGACACATCTTATAGAATAAAAATGTATCATTTTTGGTTCTCGGAGATAATAGTGGCGCACTACATTTCCCTGACGTGAAGGATAGAAAGCGGATAACTAAATGTTGTTTCTTCAAAAGATTCATTTGAAAATTTTGAGGAAAACCCGCGTGCTGAATATCAAAGCAATCTAAAACGTGATATAAGTAACGTTATTGATAAAAAATACTATGCAATACTTTTTATCTTATATGATCATACTAAAATAAATTAATATCCACTGACATTCACACAGCGCCATCTAGCCCCAAGTTAAGCGTAAAGCCTGTATTATGGGTACTAAACAACGGATAAACATACTTATGTACATTTTTTAAATACATACATGTTATACATAGAAAACACCCAAACCATTACAAACAGACATGTTCATGCACAGAAATATTTGTACTACCGGGGAATGAACCCGGAACCCTTGGTGTAGCAGCCCAAATAGACCATTGCACCACATGGGTCGTCAAATACAGCTTACAAATAAAAACAATAGGAATTCACGATTGAATTTGCAAAACTGCTTTTATGTCAGCTGTGCTTGTCGTGGCATTTACTAGTTAAGGCTTCACTACTTGTTTGTATCTGTTCTTAAATAAATAATTAAAACAATGACGTGACATGACATAATTTTTATATACTCTATAGAATTTGAATAAATAATAAATATATTTTTGTCATCATAACAAACAGGACGCTTACTATTTGTAGATTGTAATATTCGGTAGCTTTGCACTTTTAAATGTTTTATTTCCACCATTACATAAAAAAAATATGTTGTACTTTTCAGTAAAAAACAATTAGGTACAAAAGTTCCTTAATAAAGACATCATTTATTTTCGAATTTATTGGGTTTTTAATTTAGGTGACTCTTTCTAAAACTTATTTACTTACTCCCTCAATTATAAGTGATATAAGAAACACAAAAACATTCAGATCAGAACTACCAAATCATCATCATCATCAGCTCATTAAACGTCCCCACCGAAGGGCACGGGCCTACCCGTATAGGGTGATTAGGCCTTAGTCGTCCACGCGGACCCAGTGCGGATTGGACGACTTCATACACAACCTTCGAATCTCTTCGCAGGCGTGCATGAAGGTTTCCTCACGATGTTTTCCTTCACCGTAAGAGCGTCGGATAACGTACATATATTTTCGAAAATTCGAAAATACATTGGTACGTGTCGGGATTTGAACCTCAGCCCTCCCGGTAGGAAGGCGACAGTCCACAATACTGAGCCACCGACGCTCTTGATGACCACAATGGACCCAAAATTAAACTCAAAAATATAATCTTATAAATAGTTCACCATGTAAGCGGTTACTCGTAAACTACACCAAAATGCTTTCGGTATTTCTCTTATCGGTTGCAATGACGTTCTCGATGATACAAGTCTGCAATCCGATGTGATAATAACTATCCGTTAAGCTAAATAAGATCGCCTCACTTTATATACCATGAGTACGAATATAAACGATCATTTCATGAGGATTGATCTCGCTATCAGGTGAAATTTTTCGAAGGAGTGATATTACATATTAAAAAATGCCGCCAAATTCCAACGATATGCCAGGGCTGGGACCAGTTAATATTGTGGATGGACCTAAAGAAAATTCTCCTAATGGCGGTGCTCCTGTGTCAAGATCGTCGGTTGGATCTGGTCTAAAAGCCACCAGATCACTGACCACGCTCATGGCGCATATGATGATCGGTATTGTGGTAGGAGTGTCGCTTCTTTACGCGTTCCGATTGGGAACCCTGCCACTTGGTGCTACAAAACTGCACATAGTTTTGTGTCTTATAGGGGTAAGTGCAAATATTTGTTTGATAACACAATTAATTTAACGAATGTTACATTGAATGAACCTAAGCTATCTGAGGCAATACAGTATTTCTTCCAGTCATTAAGATCATTTTAAAGACACTGCTTTTGTTCCAAATTTGTTCACTATCAACTAAAACAATTTTGTTCTGAAAAACTTCACTAACCTTCTTTCTTCTTTCTTCCTTTTTATTTTTTATTAATAATTGGTACTCAGAACTTATGTGCATCTGTATTTTTGTTGATGATACTTCAATTTTATTTAACATTGACTGGTAAAAATATTTTATGACAGTGTATATAGAGGTTTTACACTTCTTTACGACTAATAATATACTTCTTAACTTTAAGAAAACTAAACGTAAAAGCTCAGTAGATACTTTCATTATATTGGATGACGAACCCATGGAAGTAATTGATTCCACCGTTTTTTCTGGTTATAAAATTAGACGCAAACAGTGACGTCCCCATATTGCGGCATTGGCAGGAAGGTTTATTTCCGGTACGAAACAGCCAAGCCATACATATTTACCGCATAGAATTTGTTGAAGTACGGGTCGGTTTAGGTCGCATAGATCAGAACCTTGGTGCTACATGAGATCTGATATCTTTTTACAGCGGAAACCTTATGTGGTATCTTCGCGATATTTTAAATGATTTATT
Source organism: Leucinodes orbonalis (assembly GCA_019425675.1). Lineage (NCBI taxonomy): Eukaryota > Metazoa > Arthropoda > Insecta > Lepidoptera > Crambidae > Leucinodes > Leucinodes orbonalis. The sequence continues at coordinate 83,028 of PQWD01003218.1, forward strand.
TTGGTGGAATTTCAGTTCATTTTGAAGTCTTAGTTGTTAGGCAGTCCTTTTAGGGTTCATTGTTTCTTAAGCACTTGTTAAGTGGTCTTTTAGTTACTGTCTACAGTCTCGTATAAACTTTTATGTCCTTATTCACAAAACTGGTGAAGACTGTGGAATGAACTTCCACTGGATACATTTTCAGAGCGATTCGACCTGGCGACCTTAAAAAAAAGAGCGTACATACATTTAAAGGGCCGGCAACGCATTTCTGGGACCTGAGGTACCATCAGGTGAACCGTATGCTCGTTTGCCTCTTGTTCAATAAAAAAAAATGATTCATATCAAATTCCACCCTCCACATTTGAGGTGATGGGGTATGAAAACCATAAGTTTATGATTTTTTTTTATTGGTTATATACTAAGCTAAGATTACATTCCACATTTCAGCTTTCTAGTAGTTCTGGAAGTAGCTAAACATTTAAATGATCATCAGTGGGTTCCGTGACGAAATCGGCATATTTAAGATATAAATAAAATATGAATTTTTAAAGCTTTTTTATTGGTATTTTGTGTGTTCAATAAATGTATTATCGACATTATATAAACCAATTTCATAAGTGTTCAGAAAAACGACGAAGCACTTCGAAAAAAAGTAGGTAGTTCCCTTTCCCTTCGCTTGGCTCGTCTTGGCACTAACATACATACATATGTTTTCTGTGATACACTAAAAAAATGTTTTATCAAACTTTCACTTGTAGTTTATCTATGTATAGATGTAACGTTGAGGTTCAATATATATTTTTTTTTTCAAAGTGGTTAAAGGTGTGTTCCCCGCTTCTTCTATATGATAGGATTGATAAAATAACTAAAAAAACTTACATATGTCTTTAACCATGAAAACTAACAAGAAAGTATAGTTCGAAGTATATCTAGGTAGTAGTTTTTTATAAATATGTACTATTCGCACGTGCCTAAGTCAATAATAATTTTATAAAATATATTATTTTATGCTGCTACGAAAACCTTCATTGGCGAGTCCAACTTGCACCTGGTAAATTTTATAAATCCACGGTATTATTTGCAGTTCCAATTCCTGATGGCTGAAGCTATCCTCTGCCTGGCTCCGGACAGTTGGCTCTCGACATTGAACCTAAAGCACCAGAGTATGGATTCATTGGTACTCCCATATTGTTTTTGGCCCGGGGTCTTCGTGTTCTTGGTCATTGTTGCGATGATTCGTCATCTATACTTAAGAAAGAACGTTCACTGGAACCGTCTGCATAGTTCAGTTATGGTAAATATACTATGACTTTTATGGATCATATTGTTAAGCTCGCGGTCAAATCATTCCGTCTCTACCAGGCTG
>PQWD01003219.1:0-38025 GCA_019425675.1 Leucinodes orbonalis
GTCGGTCCAATAATAAAGTACTGAGCTGAAAATGTACCGTGATTTTATAAAATGGTCTTATCCATCTCTAACAATAATGTTTTGTTCATGACGTCACATTAAACCTGTGAAATTCGATGCCCTTTATATCCACAAACACAGTAAACAAACAAAACGCCAGTGACGGGGATCGCTCCAGCTATTTTGCATGTTTCGACACAAGTTTATGTAACACGCTACGTATCTGTTGTTGCTATTCCAGTGGTGTACATTCTGGAAATGCAAGCATGGGTAGAGAAAAATAAATCTAAAAAAATCTTAAAAATAATTTTAAGTACTTAACGTACATAACGAATTGCGAAAGGATAATGGTTGAGACTGGATGAGAAAAGTAGAGTAAATATATAAGGCGTGGAAGAATAATACCTATGCCTTTTATGTCCAAGTGACAGACAGGATTCTGAGATTTCAGAAAAGTATCCAACTTTACAACGAACTCTATAAGGGGAGCGAGTCACTAAAGATCTTATACATTGAGGTGACTACATAAGTGTTTGGAAAAGCCTGAATAGCCCCCAAAAATTCAATAATTAGGAAGTTCTTTGTCCAGCAGTGGACAGCGATAGGTTTTTTTATGTTATAAGTCTACAGGACGGTCTGGACACTCACCTAATGGTAAGTGATACGCCAGACCATGACAGAGCGGCATTAAAGGACACCAACAACTGACAGACAGCTATTATCCTCCATCAAAGCCGCACTGCGCGGTAATTTCACTAGCTACAGTGCCCTCATCCCGAAACACAAAAGTACATAACACTCCTGTTTCACGGGATATCTGGCACTGTGGTGGTACCTACCTAGACGACTCAGTATCGAGTCTACCACCAAGTAAAAATTAATAAAAAATGTTTATGTTACAAAGAGTACGGGATGCTCAGGACGCTCAATTTATGGTTAATGATACTTGACCATGACATCAGCATTGAAAGAGGCCCAAAACTGATAGACAGTTACTATTTTCCTTCAATGATGTACTGCACTCGTCATACGAGACAACAGATGTTAGGTCTCTTATACCCGAAATTTTTACTAGCTACAGTGCCCTCATCATAACACAGAAGTGCATAATTTTCCTATTGTATGGGACGATATATGGCACTGGGGGGTGACCTATCTAGGCGACTAACACTTAGTACCTTAGATAAGAAGTAGTGGTAAGAAAACTTACATAATTTGCCAGTGATATATAAGATACAGTTTGCTATTTTGTAATTTTAGTACATGGTTTGTGAGGATACCGCCTCCTGGAATAAAACGTAAAAAGGGGGTTTTCTATATTAGATAATGTAGTAATAAGTTGAACACATGAATATAAATATAATTAAGTTGCATTATAATTTCTAAATCATATATATTAAAATGGACTTTCAAAGGAAAAAGTATACTAAAACAGCGATGTCATTTGACTCTAATAACACTAAGTTGAGAAAGCGGACTTTTTCCATATATATGGAAATTTAATCGAACCCTGGCCTAAGGAGCTGCTCGCCGGGTATCGAGTTACTTATTCTATTTGGAAAACTTTTAAATTTACTTTTATGAGTAGCCTGGAAAATTTAAATTATGAGTTTGGCTAACTTATTTAAAAGCAGAACTTGTTTTTCGCGGCGAAGTTAGTCACTATCAGGTAAGTCGTAGGCTGCTCTGCCCCTTTTTTACTTCAACCCATAACGGCCTGTGTAGTTGGCCTAGCTATAAGGAGGTTGGGCTGTAAGTAGTGTTGCCAGGTCCGATTTGTTTTAAATCGGGACACGAGGCTAAAAAAATGGGATTTAAGGTTGTAGGTCGGAACAGGTAACCAATAAAAATGTGATTTGACGCTCATGACTGGCCATTTTGAATTTGACGGTGATGTATTTTTACCGTGCACTATTGACGGTGATGTATGTCAAATGTGCACGGGAAAGTCAAAACGCTCACCTGATTGTAAGTGATACGCCTGACTATGACAGAGCGGCTTTTTTTAACTGAGTACTGCTGTTTGCCGCGGATGGCCTTTACAACTTTACCGGGCAAGACAGAGCGTCATTCATGGAGACCAACTACTGATAGCTATTATTCTCCTTCAACACCGCACTGCGCCGACACCCGAGACAAAAGATGTTAGTCTCTAATACTTATTAACTACTGCGCCTCGAAACACAAAAGTGATAACATAGGTTTCCTCACGATGTTTTGCTCAATGTTATAGCGTCGCATAATCTACATATAGTTTCGAAAATTCGGAAACACATTGGTAGTGGCGGGATTTGAACCTGCGCGACCTCTAGATCAGAAGGTAATAAACCACACCGATGAGCCACTGACGCTACTACACATTTGTTGAGAATTGTCATGATGCAATAACAGCCAGTTTGTAGCTAGTGAAATTACCGGGTATAAGAGACCTAACATCTGTTGTCTCGGGTGACGGGCGCAGTGCGGCGTTGATGAAGGATAATAACTGGTCTGTCAGTTGTTGGTCTCCTTTAATGCCGCTCTGTCATGGTCTGGCGTATCACTTACCATCAGGTGAGCGTCCAGACCGTCCTGTACACTTATAACATAAAAAAAAACAGAATTAATTTCAAATAATAAGATATTGAAGAGTCCATTACACGAGCAACGATTAAATAATTTACAGCAGCTTCGATCCGTAGAAATGCAATTAATTAAGATCTATCAAACCCTCGTCAAGAGCTCTCTGCTTAATAAATTAATGTACGAACTCGATTAACTGGTTGAAACTACCCCAAAGTAATTGTCATCAATAGTCATCATCGTATTTACTGGCACAGGTGGGTTGTACACTAACTTTTTTTAATCATTTATAGGCAGACATTTGACCGCCATCTCACCTGATGGTAAGTGATGATGCGGCCTAGTTATATCTATCTGTGTTTATATATATATTTGTGTTTTGATTGATTCACAATGATTTGCTTTTTTCGTTCTTTTTACATGTTTTTTTTTTTGTTTGTCTTTGTTTTTGTTTCCTCTATCGTCGAATTGTTTTTGTACTGTTCATGTCATATCATGTATCTTGTAATGTAATTTTGTGGTCAAATAAATGTATTTTCTGTCTTCTTTCTTATTTATTGGTCTATTTTTATCTATAACCAGTTATGTACAATTATTTTTTCCCTTTTGATTTATTATAAATTTAAAATTTTCATTCGTGCAACTTGTGATTATTAGTTGTTTTGTTCCACCAGCTCCCTGAACACAGCGTGTCAAATAAATAATTATTTATTTCTTACATTGTGCCTTTTTATGCAAGCAAACAAACAGCAAACAGGAACGAAGCAAACAGGACGGTCAGTTCGATCACCTGGTGGTAAGTGACCTTGACAGATGCTGTGCGAAAAGATGAGCACCCTATACGGGTAGGCTCGTGGCCCTCGGTGGGGACGTTTGATGAGCTGATGAAGATGACACATGAAGGCGTCAGAAACAATAGATTTCCTTTTCTGTCTGATTCCTGGCGTGCAAAGAGTTAAAGCCGTCGGTCCCGGCTAAAATCTTAAGATGGTAGTGGTTAATCAGCATCTGATGATTGAACATCCCACGAGGGCACGAGCCTACCCTTACGCGGGTGTATAGGCCTTAGTCGTCCACGCGAGCCCAGTGCGGGTTGGGCGACTTCACGCACAACCTTTGAATCACTTCGCAAGCGTGCACAGGTTTCATGGTAGTGGTCCTGCAAATCCGCATTGTCATCAACTCATAGCTATAAAACTTGTACAGAGTAAAAAAGCGCAAGTTTGCAGTAGCCCTTGTAATAAATATCGACAAACATTGTCGCAGGTAGGCAACACGCAGATCATCGAAGTTCAACTATTATTCCAAATTACCAACATGTTGTCGTTCGATCATCATTATCAACAACACATTAATTCATGAAATTTTTTGATGTTGGCTTCAATTTGATTGTTTGCTGTATTCGGTACATAAACAAATGTACTACGGAAATCTTGGCCGGGGGCTAGATTTCCGTAGTAGAGAGATTTTAGTGTTTTTAACAGTAAAAATATGATTTTAGTAACCATACCGCAGCAATGTACTCGGACTGAGCCTCACTCGGCCTTAAAGTAACTGTGTGCGTGCGTGTGTGTAAACATGCGAGCGTGCGTGTGTGTGTGTTTTTTTGTATACATGCGAGCGTATGTGTATGTGAGCGTGCGAACGCATGTATATGTGTGCGCGCGCGAGCAAATGAGTGCGTGTGTGCTGCCTGAAAAGAAAGATAATTGACACGATAAACCGTCGGCCTTAACTAATATCTTAGTATGGTAGTCGTAAAATCAGGTCATAAAATTAACACTGTTATTGATTTTAGTTAGAAGCCACTAAATCCAAAAGGATTTTATTTTAAGAACCATTGTTTTATTGCTGAACTGACTTATATTCAAACAAACGACTAAAACTTCTTCCGAAGTCAAACAAAACAACTCACTTTTGTGTGTTACGTAATAACGTAAAACGTAGGGTGCGTTTACGATATATATTATATAATATCTAAGACGCTACTTTGTGACGACACGTCAATATGTTACTCAGAAACTTCCAAACTTGGAACACGCTTTGCAAACCCAGAATTGTTAAGAGCCAAATTTGGAAGTCGTTGAAATCAGTGAGCAGGGATTAACCATAAATATATAATGCAAGGGTCGACCTAGCTTACCTTACATAGTTTATACATAAAATATAAAGCAAATAAACAATAGCCGTGCTCGCATTCAAATGTTAATTAACCGTTGTGTTAAATTTTGTATTGTCACACCATTGCGTATTTAATATTATAACTCGAACTCAAAATATCTTTCATCATCATCATCATCAGCTCATAAAACGTCCCCACAGAGGGGCACGAGACAACCCGTAATAGTGTTTAGGCCTTAGTCGGCTACGCGGGCCCAGTGCGAATTGGACGACTTCACGCACAACCTTTGAATCTCTTCGCAGGCGTGCGCGTTTCTCCAATGATATTCTGTATATATAAAGGTAGATACGCCAACCGTGCCTCCAAAACGAACCGCCGAAGAGAGTAAAGTTTGCACTCTTTTGTTTAGGTAAATGTGCGCTCATTCGAAATATGTGTATGTGTGCTGTCGCTGCATTCGGAACACTTTTTTCATTGTTTTGTCAGCATGTCACGAATCTATACTTTTTCACATCATTGGTTTCCTCACGATGTTTTCCTTCACTGTAAGAGCGTCGGCGTAAATATAATTTCGGAAATTCGAAATCGCTTTGGTACATGGCGGCGTTTGAACCACAGCCCTCCCGATCGGAAGGCAAAAATCCACAATCCTTTGAGCCACCGACGCTCTCAAAATATCATTATATAAAAAAAACGATATAAATTGAATCGTCAATTGTTATTATTATATTTTTCATGACTTACTACAACCGGTTTGGAATAAGTAGGATCTTCGAGAAAAACCGGCAAGAAACACGATAGTCACTCTTTTAAACTTTTTCATATAATTGGTTACAGAGTTCTGCTATTTACCGACACAACGACAACTTTATAATAATTAATTACAAAGATTTGTAACTGGAACATTATATGCAAAGCACATAATTATTCTATAAATATTCGTCTATTGTATCATAATTATCTACATTTAAAATTATTATATTTTTAACCACCTTGCAGGAGTGGTGTTATATGAGGTAGAGCTGTCATGAGATTAAAAAAAACTGAATAAAAAAAACGAAGGATATACTGAATCATAATGACTACAGACTAATATGTCTTTTGCTGTATGAATACCGCCCGTAATGATTTCCACGCGGACCGATTCCTAGCAGTTTCCATCTACACTCGCGTGCAAGTAAATCGACTCAAGCCTCAAGTACGCATAACAAGTGATATAACTAAAAAATGCCTTATTATACCTCTATATAATGTTTTACATAATTAAAGCCTAGTAATTGAGCTTTAAAATGGTGTAAGTTGCATGAAAATCGATTCAGTAGTTTAGTAAAAAAGGTTAATGCTAATGATAATGTAAAAAATGTTGAAAATTCATACAATTTCACAGTATGGGGTTATTGTGTTTAAATGAAACAAAATGTGCGTAAGATAAAAAAATTATTCGTGTCAATATTTGGTATTCCCTCCTCTAGCTCTGATCACTGCTCTCATGCGATTCTTCATCGACCTTATCAACTTTTTAATGGATGATTGTGGTATTCGACCCCACTCTTCTACCAACGCAGTCTTGAGCTCATTGATGTTTGTCGGAGCTGGATTCCTCGCTCTAACTTTCCTTTTGAGCTCGTCCCATATGTGCTCAATGGGATTTAAATCGGGGCTGAGCGCTGGCCAATGCATAGTGTGAATTCCAACTTCGTTCAGGAAATCACGTGTGGCCCGAGCAGTGTGACATCGGGCATTGTCATGCATCAAGATGAAATTTTCCCCAATAAAGCCTTGATAAGGGACAACTTGATCCAGTAGAACATTTTCAATGTAACGATCACTGGTCAGACCTCCTCCCCGGCCTCCCCCAGGAACGAAAACAAGGTCCGTTTTGCCTTCTAAGGAAATTCCAGCCCACATCATGCAAGATCCGCCACCATATGCAACGGTTTCCACAAAGCAGCACTGTGAAAACCGTTCACCGGGACGACGGTATACCCGACCTCTCCTGTCGCTGCCATGGAGACACATCCTCGTCTCATCTGTGAACAGGACTGACTGCCATTGCTCTATGCTCCAATCCAAATGTTCTCGAGCAAAGTGAAGGCGTGCTTGACGATGAGCTGTGGTCAACTTCGGGCCTGTAGCGGGTCTTTTCGGAGTAAGGTTAGCTTCTTTCAACCTTCTTCTAACTGTCCACTGACTGACAGTCACCCCGCGAACTTGACGTAGCTCCTGCTGCACATCTACGCCGGTAAGGTGTCGATTTCGGAGAGAGGTCGAGACCAAAAACCGGTCGTCACGCTCCGAGGTGCACCGGCGTCGGCTGGTATTAGGCCTCCGAGTGAAGGCACCAGTCTCTTGAAACCTTCTGTATACTCTCGAGACAGCGGACTGACTCATATTCAAACGACGAGCGACTTCTCGCTGGTTCAACCCTTCTTGCAACAGGGCAACGACTTGAGCGGCTTCTTCAGGTGTTGTATCCATAATTTTCTTCAAATGACGGCTTTAATTTGCAGAGATGTGTTCAGGTCAACGTCTAATGAGCGACTGATAAGAAAAAAACGATTAGGGGGTTTTATAGGGGTTGTGTCGCGCAAGTTGTGAATAGAGCGCAGAGCAGTTTACGGGAGGTTGCGTTCAGTTGCATTCTAAGTACAAGTGTTTATTTAAATTACTGATATTATGCTACCATTTGAAAGCCTAATTACTAGGCTTTAATTATGTAAAACATTATATAGAGGTAAAATAAGTCATTTTTTAGTTATATCACTTTTTATGCGCACTTGAGGCTTGAGTCGATTTACTTGCACGCGAGTATATATGCTACCTAAAAAGGAGGGTCCTTTACCAAGTCATCTATCCATGAGGTTGATGGTCGACCTCCTGAATCATACAAAAAATACGACGGAACAATATTTTGTTATTTCCAGTAAAATATTATGTGCTACAAAAGGATAAATTCAAAAATACAAGAAGTAAAATGCCTTTATAGCACCAAGCATGTTCTCCCGAGCAACCTTAACCAAATTAGGAATATTATTGTTAAAAGTAAATTGACAGGTAAACAGATAAAAATATAATGGAGTTGTGAGTGTACGAGAGTCATGCTTTGACACAAAATGGTCCGGATAAATACCACAATACCACAGAAAACCAGTATTAAATAACGCGAGAGTTTAATTCTCAAATTTTCCTCTCACTGCAACCTATCGCTGTCCACTGCTGGACATAGATCCCTCCCTCCCTCTTTCTGCGCCAGATATCTCGGTCGTCCACTTTTTTCATCCACCAGCGAACTTTCGCAAGTCGTCGGTCCATCGGATCGGAGGGCGTTCTATGCTACGCCTGCCAAGACAAATTCAAAAATATTACCATGTCTTAAAATAATTAAGAATGAGAGAATGCTGAACATTATGATTCGAAAACTCTATTTTGACGAATAAAATGCTCCAGACATTTCATGAAAATGTAGAGTCATCAATTTATATTGACAGCGCAAAAATTCAATTTATACGGGAGACAGATTTATGAAAATCTAATTTTATTATTCGTGAGTAAATTCGAATTATGAATACCCCAGATAAGTTGTATTTGGGACTCAAAATGGTTTGATTTGCTATAGAATGTGAAATGTTTACAATAATTCAATTCCATAGCACAGTATCGTTTCCATATATTTACAATAGTATTTACACCTGGCGGGGGACATCATGGGTTGTTCAAAGTCAAAGTCAAAAACTTGACGACCCATTTGGTGTTGCGGTTGAGAGGTCGACTGCAACACCAAGGGTTCCGGGTTCGATTCCCGGGCAGTACAAACATTTGTGTGCATGAACATGTCTGTTTGTAATGGTCTGGTGTTTTCTTATGTATAATGTATGTATTTACAAAAAAAATGTATTTAAGTATGTTTATCCGTTGTTTAGTACCCATAACACAGGCTTCACGCTTAACTTGGGGCTAGATGGCGCTGTGTGAATGTCAGTAAAAATTTATATTTATTTATAAAAATAATGAGAAATGCGTTCAACCGTTTTGACGGATCGGAAAAAGTAACTCAATTGATTTGCTAGTCAACGATGTTAATATGTCCACGTCGGTGTAAATGCCAGCCGAACCAACAATCTAAACAAAAGGTATAACTACGAACAGTACTGTCAGTATCAAGGTCCAAGTTGAAGATAAGGGCGCGGATTCTGCCAACTGAATGGCAACTCAGTTAGCGAATAATTCGAATTCGTAATTGGTAAAGCTCTGGCGATCCCGATGTTTAATGCAACAGAATAGTTACGTTTGAAATATTAAATTATTTGCTTTGAAGTTTGACGGCATAGATTTGGACTTGTGGACGTTTAAATAAAAGATACCCCACCAGAAACATTTCATGTAAAATGTTGTCAGACGACCACAAATGTATGCTATGTGAAAAAGATATCAAGATTCATGTAGAATCAAGCTTCTGATTTTGAATATACACGACGTACACGTATCAGTATGTCAGTGACGAAATCAGCGTTATTAGAGCGTCGGTGCTCAATGGTGTTGACTGTCGCCCTCCTACCGGTAGGGCTGAGGTTCAAATCCCGCCACGTACCAATTTATTTTAGTTGTTATATGTACGTTGTCCGACGCTCTTACGGTGAAGGAAAACATCGTGAGGAAATCTTCATGTCGTCCAATCCGCACTGGGCCCGCGTGGACGACTAAGGCCTGTACACCCTTTACCGGAAGAATGTTTACGGGAAGGCTCGTGCCCCTCGGTTGGGACGTTTAATGAGCTGATGATGATGAGATATCAATAGAATTAAAGTATCATTATCATCATCATTACAAACTAGAACGTCCACTGCTCAACAAAGGCCTCCCCTAATTTTTTTCACGCGGACCGATACCTTGCAGTTGACATTCATCTGCTACCCGCCACCTTAACCAAGTCATCAGTCCGTCTGGTTGGGGGTCGGCCCACGTTTCGTTTTTCATTACTCGGACGCTACTCGAGAAACTTTATGCCCCATCGGCCATCGGTTTAGTATCAAAGTTATTTAATCAAGACTTTTAATGTTTAATTAGATAATTATCGACACAATTAATATAAATAATAATTAAAAAATTGCGCTTCGCTTGCGCTCGTTTTGGCAGGGGCACTGCTGTGCCACAAAAAAAGATATAACTTAATCATCATCATCATCATCAGCTCATTAAACGTCCCCACCGAGGGGCACGAGCCTACCCGTATAGGGTGATTAGGCCTTAGTCATCCACGCGGGCCCAGTGCGGATTGGACGACTTCACACACAATCTTCGAATCTCTTCGCAGGCGTGCATGAAGGTTTCCTCACGATGTTTTCCTTTACCGTAAAGAGCGTCGGATAACGTACATATATTTTCGAAAATTCGAAAACACATTGGTACGTGTCGGGATTTGAACCTCAGCCCTCCCGGTAGGAAGGCGACAGTTCACACCATTGAGCCACCGACGCTCCGACGATAACTCCATGGTAACTAACCACTCGATAGTAATCACCATGAACTTATAACGTCCCATTGCAAGGTTAGTACTTCCAACATTTATCATGTCTAGACCTAGTCTAGAGAGTAATGACCGTAACCAATCACAAGGTGACACGGATAACGAAGTATGTTGCTAAACTTGTGAATTCAAATGAAAACACTTCAAAATTTTGCCATAAAATGTTTCAGTGAAATAATGATACAACTTGCCGGGATAGCTTTGCTTAAGATTTTTTATCTATACTAATATATAAAGCTGAAGAGTTAGTTTGTTTGTTTGTTTGAACGCGCTAATCTCAGGAACTACTGGTTCGATTGAAAAATTCTTTTCAGTGTTAGATAGCTTATTTATCGAGGAAGCTATAGGCTATATATCATCACGCTACGAGTAATAGAAGCGGAGCAGCAATGAGAATGTTCAAATCGGGGGTATTTTTTTATTACTTGGAGCTTTCGCTGCGTACGCTGAGTAAGCGGTTAAAGTTTCACAAAAGTCATGTTATGAGAGTATTGTTCTCCTTTTAAAGGTCTACAAAAAGTCCGCGACAGCATATGTCTATCTTTAAGGTTAGCTTACTATAACATATTTTTTGCAAATCTTGAAATTTACCCGAAACCTTTAAAGTTGGAGGGAGGGAAATCCTATGTATAGTGATAAATGTAAGTACCGTGTTATCCCGAATTTAATGCGAGCGAAGCCGCGGGCAAAAGCTAGTATATAGATAAATTAGGAAGTCAAGTTAATACTGTATCTAAATGGTAAAAGTTCTAGGCTGATGATGAAGTCGTTTTACGCCATTAAAAATGTTAGATATAAGTCGTTTAAAAGTTCATTCATCAGTCAATCAATATCTATTATGACGTGGTCGATTATGAAAAATATAAAATTGTACCACAATTGTTTCCCAAAATTCCTTATAATTTTCAGTATAAAAGTTAACAGATTTCGCCCATAAATATTTACGCATTAATTTTTGTACAGCCACGAGATACCTATACCATTAACAAGACTTAGAGCTATTACACACTACGTAGCAAATTAAATCTAACTGCCTCACCCTTAAAATCCAAATTACTGTGAGTTACATCCTATTTAGCGCGAACGGGGGCTCTATTTCGGTTCATTAATATGCCATTTGCTTAATCCTTTCTCTACATAACTGTATTCGGAGCATATACGTTTCGGGAATAAGCTCTATTCTTTGGAAAATAACAATTTCTAGGCACAATGATTTTTGTTTTGGTCATTACATGGCGTTCAATAAGTATTATAATCATCTGAACAAATGTCAAGAAAGTGTGTAAGTGCCATATTTTATCATCATCATCATTGCAGTTAATATGTCCACTGTTGAACGAAAACCTCCCCTAATGACTCACTTGGGCCGATCTCAGCAGTTGACATCTATCTGCTACCCGCCACCTTAACCAGGTCAACCGACCATCTGGTTGGGGGTTCTACTCACTATCTGTCCTGCCCACTGCCACTTCAACTTGCTAATCCGTCGGTGTCGGATGACTGACTAACTCGTTTTGGATCTTATCGCGTAGGGAAACACTTAACATAGCCCTCTCCATGGCACGCTGAGCAACCTTGCGTCTATTAATAGGATTTGGCATGATCGATTTAATGTGATTCATGCACAGTAATTTCACTACAGTATCGTCTTTCCGAAACAGATTAATGCGTAACACTCCTGTTTCACGGGACGATATCTGGCACTGTGGTGTTACCATCTAGAAGAGACGACTCAGAAGCTTTCATATAACAGGTGTTCAGATGTCTTGTGAACACGATGTCTCCAAACCTGAGATATTAGCACTTCCGCTTACCCTTCATCAGCTCCGAGTGAAATATAGCTTTGGGCCAGCGGCAGTTATCCATACAACGATGCCCACACCACCTGAGTTGTCTTTGCAGTATTGAAGAAAACAGTCACTGTATATGTGAGTATTCCTCGCCCTTCAATACCTGGGACGACAGATGTTAGGTCTCATATACCGGTAATTTTACTAGCTACAGTGATCCCGAAACAAGCATGACACTCCTATTTGACAGTATTTGGCACTGTGGTGGTACCTATCTGGATGACTCAGCACCTAGCGATGCTATGAAGGTAGGCCTGGGTCCTCCAGTGTGATGTTTTAGGCATGGTCTCGCATACAAATTTATTCGTTGGGGCAATTCGTTTATAGCAATTGCTTTGTACAATCACCAATTAATCAATACCTTTGTATTTTATTCTCCACACACTTCTTCGTCTAAGAACAAACAATTAACTTGAACAAATAATGTTTTCAATGAACAATTTAAATAAAGTTTACAGGAAATTGAGTTTTAAATTTAAGCATTACAGTAGAAAGTCGGATAATTTTATTCAGCCGCAAATTTGGTAGCTTTGTATTCTGGGAGCTTCATTAGTTCTATAGGCTGGGATACAATACATCAAGTTACAGGGCCTATGAATGGCCAGGGTCGTATTAAGGTTGCAAAATAATAACACAAAAATTATATTCAAAAGTATTTTGTACGAGTTACAGAAACAGAGGAGTGCATTAGCACATTGGTGTGAACTGTTGTCTTCCGATCTGTAGGGGCGCAGGTTCAAGTTCCACCACTTACCTATTTGTTTTCGAAATCACATGTTCGTTATCAGACGCTCTTAGAGTGAAAAAAACATCGTGAGGAAACCTGCGCACGCCTGCGAATAAATTCAAAGATTGTTCGTGAAGTCGGCCAATCCGCACAGCGCCCGCGTGGACGACTAAGGCCTACACACCCGTTATGGGTAAACTCGGTGGGGGCGTATAATGAGCTGACGAATATCAAGTATCCGCACTGCGCGTTGCTATGTCCTCGTATATACTAGTAATCTTCCGAAGTTCTTTTACCAATTCCTAAGTGTTATCAGCGGCATGCACTCCATATATGCAAATAAGCAATGCATACCCTCTACTGTCATCAGCAGCACTCAATTTGACAAAAAAATAAATTATTTATTGTTTATGCGATTAGTGTCACTCACTTTGCATACCTTATTCGTAATCTCTGACCACGCCTATGGTTGTTATATATTTTATTCAATTTGTGATTGTTTTGTTTAATTTATTAATTTATTGTACCCTGAATACGTATCTGTGCAGATCTAACCTTGAAAACGCGTCTCAATTGTCTGGATCTCAGTAACTTTGTATCTTTGTACAGTAATAACATTCTGGAGTCTACAAACTAACCGCATAATCACGGTATAAAATAGTAGGCATATCACAACTTCAATATTGAAAATGTCTTTTGACTAACTGCTTAGATAAGATTAGCTGCAAGCGTTTACTTAGTGGTAGGCCCGAGTTTGGGTCGTCTAAGTAGGTACCAGACGGTAGCGTAGGATGCCCTGCAGCCCGATAGACTTGCGAAACGTCGCTGGTGGAAGCTGGATGAGAAAAGTGGAGGACCGGGATGTCTGGCGCAAAATGGGGGAGACCTATGTCCAGCAGTGTACTGCAATAGGTTGAAGAGAGAGAGAGAGGTAGGTACCACCACAGTGACAGTTATCGTCTCATCATATAAGTGCTATGCACTTTTGTGTTTCAGGATGAGGGCACTGTAGCTAGTGAAATTACTGGATATAAGAGACCTAACATCTGTTGTCTCGGGTAACGGGCGCAGTGCGGCAATGATGGAGAATAATAACTGTCTCTAAGTTGTTCATCTCCTTCAATGCTCTGTCATGGTCAGGCGTATCACTTATCATCAGGTGAGCGTCCTGACCGTCATGTTCACTTTGTTACATAAATAAGATAAAAATGGATACACAATATACTCGAAAAGTGTCCGCGGCAAAACTCTGCCTATCACGTCAATTGGGCTGAATTTTCATTCATAATCACGTCGCTTGCTACATGTCATAGTAGTATGCTCGTGCTTTTCATTTTGTACCCTTTTGATGCCGCGTTAAGTTCAAAATTGTAATGTATAATTGCTTTGTGTTGTGTAAATACTATCTAGCAAGATGACGATAAATCACAGCGTATTTAACACATTGTTTATCAATGTCACCCTTTTCTACTGGGCCCACTTAATGCATGTCAGCACTGATTTATGACCGCTGGTACTGATATTTAAGCACAGATATTACGTATCAGTGAGTTTTCATATTACTATGTGTCGCTAGGGACGGACTGATGTGATGTGATGCGCTGGTTTTTGTTAGACGTTAGTTTAAAGAAGATAATGAATTGGCTTTGTTCCCGTTAGTTTTCTTATGCTTTAGGGCAAACAAGCAAACGGCTTATCTAATGTAAATTACACTGCAGCCCATATAAATTTGCAATACAAGAGGGCTTTAAATTGTGCCCTCTGTTATTAAAATATATGACTAAAACTTACTTTACTGTTAGCGTAAGCTAGTCATCCATATTAAGAAAGGTCAATGACTTTAATATAATGACTTGGTATCATCGGTACTAATAATTGAATCATTTAATGATATTTTATAAATACACTACCAGAAAAATAAATAAATTATCTACTGACATACACACAGCGCCATCTTGCCCCAAACTAAGCATTAGCCTGTAATATGGATTCCAAGCAACGGATAAACAAACTTATATACTTTTTTTGTAAATAAATACATATTATAGAAACACCCATACCAATACAAAGTGTCATGTTCATGCACACAAATGTTTGTACTGCGGACAGGTCTAATGAGAATACAAAAAGTACGTTAAAGGTACATTCTTAATAGTCTAATATTTCAACGACCCATTTGGTGTAATGGTTGAGACGTCGGCTACTACACCAAGGGTTCCAGGTTCGATCCTGGGGCATCGATATTAGTCTGGGTGTTGCCTATTTATAATATGTATGTATTTACAAAAAATACATAAGTATATTTATCAGTTGTTAAGTATTTGGCGCTGTGTGAATGTCAGTGGATATTTATTTATTACTAAATACTATTTTAGAAAAACTTGAACTTAAACTATTATTAGAAACTATATAACAGCTTGTGTGTTGTTGATAATAATAACAATTGACGATTCAAAAGTAACAGATTTATTTGAATAAAGATTATTTTCTTTCTTTCTTTTCTGTGAGAAAGCAAAATAAAAATATTGTTTTGAGATAAACTGACGTATTCATAATACAAAATTCTGCACACATTTTATACTCTCAGTCAAAAGGTAGTTGTAGTATTAGCACTAATACTGAGATCTCGAAATAGATGTCCACACCTAACAGCGAGACGAAGACGCAGCCACTTCGCTAGCTTGGTCACCTCGAGAGAATGGTTGGACATCGCCATGTGAAGATAGCATACCTGGCCAAACCGGTTGGGAGGCGCCCAGTGGGTCGCCCCAGGTACCGCTGGAAGAACGTCGTCGACTCTGATCTGCGTGAACTCCAGGTCAATGATTGACGGGAAGTGGCGTAGTATCGACAAAGGCGATCTCTTGTTTCGGAGGGCAAGACTCACTTCGGGTCAATAAGCCAGCGGAGTAAGTATTATACTCTGAACTTTTTGTGTGTCCATCATAATTGAGCTCAAACATTTTGTATTACAACTTCGGTGTTTAATTTCCACATAATAAACTGTGACAACGGAAGAGTAACTGATTTTTTAAATGCGCCCTTCATAACTCAAAAGCTGTCCCTTCCTATTGTTTACTGTTACCAACTTATTGTTTATGTTCCGAGTTTTGCTGTGGCCCTTTTATAAATTAGTAGGTTCATTTAAAAGTTTTAATGTGGATTTAGGGGACGTGAAATATGAAAAATATGAAACCGGTGTTTATATTTCGGTGCTCTCTATCAACTCTGTTAAAGGATTAATATTAATTTGGGGTACGTTGACGGTATTAATTAAAACGTGTACTTGTATCTAAGGTTTTGCATAAGCTGTATGTGTAATTTCGGATCTCTAGGCTTCAGTGCTCGCTCGGTTTCAGTTTGTAGTACACATTAATATCATGAGTACTGACGTACTGACGGCCCATCTGGTGTAATGGTTGAGACGTCGGCTGTTTAACCAAGGGTTCCGTATTATTTTTATTATAATTAATTTTGCAATTATTTATCAAAGACAGATTAGCAAAAATATCATCATAAAGTGTGCTGTGAAAACATCTCTAAATGAATCTTAATCGACCTTTTTTATTTTACTAAGTGTTAGACTTGCTACTGACTTGTCTAGGTAGGTACAGAGCGCCAGATGAGGTCCCGTGAATCAGGAGTGTTTTGCACTTCTGTGTTCCGGAATGAGGACACAGGAGCTAGTAAAATTACCGGGCATAAGACACCTGATATCTGTCGTTCCGGCGACGGACGCATCACAGTGATGACGTAAAATTTAGACTTCTCGTTATTAATAAATTCCTTCAACACTTCATCTGTCATGGTCAGACGTATCACTTACTACCAGGTGAGCAAACTGACCATCCCGTTCACATAATGTCATATAAAAGCTAAACATAGTTTTGGTATCACAATGATATTCTGTATATATAAAGGTAGATACGCCACCCGTGCCTCAAAAACAAACCGCCAAAGAGAATACAGTTGTAGGGTTTTTGTTAAGGTAAATGTACGCTCATTCGAAATATGTGTATGTGTGCTGTCGCAGCATTCGGAACACTTTTTTCGATTGTTTTGTGAGCATATCACGAATCTATACTTATTACATCATTGGTCACATAAATAAACATAAGACTTGTTCTCATCTTTCCTAATCCAACTAACACCAGCGAACTTTCGAAAGTTTCCGATTGGTTTTGAGGAAAATCGTGCGTTTTACTTCATACTCAATCACGGCCGGCATCTCAGAGGGGCTTGTTTTTATCCTATTGCGTCACACACTGTATTGTTTATTTTTGTTTTGTTAGTATCTTTTATGTTATATATATTACCTAAGAGTATCGTGAAAATATTAATAAAAAATACAATTCGTCTGATAACGGACTCGACGACCCGGTTCGTGTAATGGTTGAGATGTCGGCTAATAGACCAAGCGTCAGTGGCTCAATGGTGTGAACTGTTACCATACTTCCAACCAACCAACATGTTTAGACATTTTTTTGTAAATACATACATATTATACATAGAAACGCGCAGACTAATACAAACAGACATGTTCATGCACACAAATGTTTGTACTGCCTGGGGATCGAACCCGGAGCCATGGGTATTATCATCAGCTTATTAAACGTCCCCACCGAGGGGCACGAGCCTACCCGTATGGGGTGATAAGGCCTCAGTCGTCCACACGGGCCC
Source organism: Leucinodes orbonalis (assembly GCA_019425675.1). Taxonomy (NCBI): domain Eukaryota; kingdom Metazoa; phylum Arthropoda; class Insecta; order Lepidoptera; family Crambidae; genus Leucinodes; species Leucinodes orbonalis. The sequence goes on from PQWD01003219.1 coordinate 17,466, forward strand.
AGTGCGGATTGGACGACTTCACACACAACCTTTGAATCTCTTCACAGGCGTGCATGAAGGTTTCCTCACGATGTTTTCCTTCACCGTAAGAGCGTCGGCTAACGTACATATAATTTCGAAAATTCTAAAACTCTGGTACGTAGCGGGATTTGAACCTCAGCCCTCCCGGTAGGAGGCCAAGAGTCCACACCATTGAGCCACCGACGCTCTTGACTTTTAATATTACATAAAAAAGAAAACCAAAGTGCTGTCATATTTCGCCCGATCCATATGCTAAATTGGGTCGTCCAAAATGAAATCGTGACAGGCTGGAGGAAAACGTTAAGGAAACGGTGCCGATGTGTGATTTAAGAGACAGTGCCATGTCATGAAGAGCATGTGGCGGTATAAATCACAGCTGGAGTCTCGATGACTATCTTTTGTGGTCCAAGTCATTAGTTTTTCTATTATAGTTGTGAAAAAGAGGAAAAAATCGACTGCTTTTTTTATGAGAAACGACGGCTAACAAACATCTACCTAAAACTAGGTCTCTTATGACCAGTAACGTTCAATGACAAGAGTGTATTCTTATTTCACACTAGCTGTTCCACGTGGAATCATCAGTAAACATAACCTTAAATCGCTTTGTAAAGCACGAGTCGTGCGGCCGCCGCACGCTAAAACTGCTCTATTTTCCAAAATTAAAAGTATGAGAAAGATATATCTAAAATAAAAGTAGCCTACGTTTTTCCTTATTGCATCAGCTACCTACCAAAAAAGTCAAGTTCAAGTTCATCCAGCCGTGTGAATGATTACTCGGAACAAACAGACAGACAACAAAAAAAACTTGTTATTTTGGCATGTGTACCATATATTAATCACACGCGTGAAGAATACAATTGTTATTTTTCAACAAACAAACGGACACTTGAATTTCTACCATCTATGACTTATAAATATAAGTCATGGCCCCTCGTTGGGAACGTATAATGAGCTAATGACGATACATGACATAACAATAGTCCGTCAATTATGTTAACCGCCTACAATTACATTCTGTATATATAAAGGTACGGTTCGTTTTTGACCCGTGGCTCAAAAACGAACCGCCAAAGAGAATACAGCTGTAGGCTCTTTGTTTAGGTAAATGTACGCTCATTCGAAATATGTCTATATGTGCTGTCGCTGCATTCGGAACCCTTTTTTCAGTTGTTTTGTGAGCACATCACGAATCTATACTTTTTACATCATTGACCTCCTATCGCTTGGACCCCACAAGAATATTTTCCGAGTTTAAAGGAAATTGGGTTAGGATCGTTAATCACCGGATGTGACACCGGGCCGAAGCGCCCTCAGACTTGCGGCCGATTACCGAAGGCTTCCAACTTTTCTTCACAAAACTTCCCGGTTCCGTGAACTTGGGGCTGCGTCATCCCGGATCTTTAGGGTGCGAGATAGTTTTTCACTGTTGTACATTTTTGTGTGGGTTAACTGCCTTTATAGGGTATGCGAAAGGGTGTTTGGCGGCTTGATTCGGGTTTTTTGCGTTATTTAGACATTATTTTATGGAAGCATAATCGTATTATTCTTAGTTCACTTCTACAGCCGAAACATCCAATTTAATTAAGGAATTTTCTTTCTAGGTCGCCTTGAAATTTTTTATTATTTTTGTGAAGAGGACGACCAGTTTACTTATTTGAAAGTGATTCACATTAGCATGACCGATACAGTGAGTAAGATTGCTATTTCGGGATGAGGGATCCCGAAACAGAAGTGTGAAACACCCGTATTTTACGGAAAGATATCGGGCACTGTGGTAGTACCTTCCTAGACGACTCAATACCGAGTCTACCACCAAGCAATGAATGTAAATGTTAATTATTTGAAAATATTTTGGTAGCGTACACATTTTTTAACAATAATGAAAATCACGAAAACATAACCACTTATAGATCTTAAAATCTAAAAAATAATTACAACATACGTCTCGTGTAACAACAAACAAAAAATATCGAATGTTTTTCCAATATTACGAACGAGGAACATTTAATTCACGCTCAATCGATACGGTCCTCATTAATTATTTTTAATTGAGTACCTATACTTCAAATACCAGTAAATTTGTGCTCGGGTCGGAATGCATAATTAGGGAGGGTGAAGTGTATACTCTACCCTGTGCCCCAGTACCTCCATGGTCTAGTAGGCACAGGGTTCGGCTGCGTAATCCGAAGGTCATGGGATCGAATCCCATGGAAAGACAATATTTTAACGTTATGACATAAACACCTGATTGTTCAAAAAGAGATAATTCCGTGCTCCGAAGGCAACATTAAGCTGTCAGTCCTGGCTAAAATCATAGGATGGTAGTCTTTGAAACGCACCAATCTTTGGAGGCACGTGGTGGTTTACGCCTCTAACCCACCATAGCCCTGCAGTGGAGGGTTAAAAGCTAATGATGAAAGCCTAAGAACCGACGGCCGTTGAGACCGAAAGGTTCTCGAATGAAGAACACGTACCGGCAAGCGCAGCGTAGGACGGCCGCCCACAAGATGGACAGATGACCTGAGGAAGGTTGCAGGTGGCCGCTGAATGCAGGTATCTTAAGACCGGTAGACGTGGTACTAGGTGGTCGACTTGATACTGAGTCATCTAGGTAGATACCACCGCAGTAAAAGATGTCGTCCCGTGAAACACGAGTGTTATGCTCTTTTGTGTTTCGGAATGCGGGCTAGTTACCGAGTATAAGAGATCAGACATCTGTTGTCTCAGGTGTCGGGCGCAGTGCGGCGGCGATGGAGGATAATAACTGTCTATAAGTTGTTGGTAACATTCAATACCGCTCTGTCACAATTAGGTTTGTTACTTACCATCAGGTGAGCGTCCTTACCGTCCTGTACACTTATAAAATAAAAAATCCTCCTAAGTTAGAATCCGGAACCGACGGACTGCCCTTCATCTTTATAACGCATAAACCATAAAACACGACACAATCTAAAGATAATCACAAAAACACTTGTCTGTATTTATTCAACGTATCCGAAGTCAACATTACGAGTTCCCGAACACAAAAGGTATTTGCTTAGGCAGCGGTCGGGAAAAATAATTTATCAACACCCCCTACGGGTCGAGTACATTGTTTATGTCACAAATTGGTAACAATTAAAGGGCTTTTGTACCGGGATGTAAATCAATGGACATGCTTATCTGATATGTTTAATCCGATTTTGGTGCTTATCCGACTTCAATGAATCGGTTGAGTGTGTGATTTATTTTAAATTTAAATCGCATGAAATCATTTGTGTTTAAGTTTAGTTTATATATTTATTATACATATTTACTGACGATGTAGAATGAAATGATAAGTGTTTATTCAGTTTGGGTCCTTACAGAACACTTATGAATGTCAAATGAAGCTACCACTGGTTCGGACGGTAGTTTTCTACTGAGAAGGATCCAGCAAGAAACTCAGTAGTCACTCTTTTCAAAAATCCTGTATTTTGTACAGAATCATATTTGTTATCAAAATAATTATTACAAATAAACTACTTATGTGGTCGTCTTGGCAACATTTTACATGAAATGTTTTTGGTGGGAAAGTATGTTCAATTTTATTCCAAAATTAGGTAATTTAACCTAAGACCTAACCTTAAATAACCAATTTTCGCTTACAAGCTCGTCGTGCTGGTAATATCTGCCGATTTATATATTAATCCGACCTTCGACCGGGATAAATAAAGGGATTGCTGCCATTTTGGAGCGAACAGCACCTCGGTTTGGAGAAACAAATTAACAATCAACCCTCACTAATTGGCGTTGGGTAGGCTATGTACAAGTCTTACTTAATAGGCTAAGATTTTGCAAGTAAAATTACAGATTAGTTTGCTGCTATGCTATGTAAATCTGTATTAGTATTTGTAATTTGCATCATGACGCTATGATTTGGACTTTTGTCTTTCGATCTTGTATGTGCAGGTTTAAATCCCACCACGTACAATGTTTTTCAAATTTTCGAAATTATTATTTACGTTTATCTGACGCTCCCACGGTGAACGATAACATCGTGAGGAAACCTGCGAAAATAAGAATGACTCAATGTAAAAATATATTATAAACACTGAAACTGTCTTAATTAAACATCCTATCCAACCTATCGCAGTTCATTGCTGGACATAGGTTTCCCTCATGTTTCACCAGATATCCCGGCCTCCGCTTTTTTCATATAGCCTCCATCAGCGTCCTTTCTCAAGTCGTCGGTCCGTCGATCCGAGCGTCCTACGCCAGGCTTGCCAAGACGCGGTCTTCACTCCAGAACTCGTCTGCTCCAACAGCCATCGCTTCCAACTCATCCGATGGCTGACCAATTCTAGGTTCTTAGCTTATATCATTGACTAATACCTAACTATACTATGTCCCCTCCAACTAGAAATGTGCATAAAACATTCGTATACATTAAGAAGCAATACCCCGCAAAGCCAACTCAACCCTATGGGAACGTATCTTGAGGAATCGAATCATAACTCTCCAGGTTCCTGAAGCAGGTGCGGTCGTTTGTTAGCTCCCAACTTATCGCTACATCATAACTTTGCGGGCGGATATGGGATTTAAAGTTGATTCAATAACTTAAGTGCTAGCCTAGTGTTCTACGGTTGTTTAACGTATTAAATTATGGAGCTTATTCAGAAGATCTGTTCTGTAAAGTGATCGCATTGAGCTTAAACCCTTTGAACGCAAAGTAGAATCTAGACGCCTAAAAAAATATTTGTTTCTGACGCCTTTTTGTGTCATTGGAGTTCAAAGGGTTAACGCTTAACATGTTCAAGTATTACTTATATAATTTGCCTAAGGAAGATGTCATTATCATCAGCCTAAAACAGCTCACTGCAGAGCATTGGCTTTCCTACACAGCCCTAACCACTACAACACCCTCCTCGCTTTCTGTAACTAAGAATTCAATTCAATGTCTCAGTAACTAAATTTCTTTCTACTTTTCTTGTTTTAATAGGGCGAATTTAAACGAGTGGCGTCAATGTAAGGGAAAACAAAGCGTAGGCCGACCCCCGAATAGATTGACTGATGGCCTGACTAAGTGGGCGGGTAGCAGACCGCTTGGAACTCATTAGGAGCGGTTTTCGTTCGGCAGTGGGCATTTTAGACTGTATTGATAATTTATTTTGATATCCAGCACTGTGATAGTATCTCATAGATGACGTAGTACCGAGCCTAGCAGTCGCGTGCACTCCATATATGCGAATAAGCAGTACATACCCTGTGCATTCAGACAACGCCCATTTTCCTCGACAGATTTCAAACCATAGGCGATCTGCGGTCAACGACAGCACTCATCATCATCATCAGCTCATAAAACGTCCCCACCGAGGGGCACGAGCCTACCCGTATAGGGTGATTAGGCCTTAGTCGTCCACGCGGGCCCAGTGCGGATTTCGCAGGCGTGCATGAAGGTTTCCTCACGATGTTTTCCTTCACCGTAAGAGCGTCGGATAACGTACATATATTTTCGAAAATTCGAAAATACATTGGTACGTGTCGGGATTTGAACCTCAGCCCTCCCGGTAGGAAGGCGACAGTCCACACCACTGAGCCACCGACGCTCTCACGACAGCACTCAAATTGACAAAAATGTAAAAAAACAATTATTAAACTGGAGGCAAACGAGCATAAGGTCATCTGATGATAAGTAATACCGCCGCCCATGAACATTTGCAAGACCTCAGGTCCTAGAAACGAGTTGCCGGCTCTTTAAAAAGTATTTGCAACGCTCATAATCTTTGCACGTCACTGAAGCCTACCTTGTATATTCGGTTCTTAGCGTTTGTCCGTCCGTAACGGAGAGATATGACTTCCCCATTATCGCGCGTTTTCTGTAAATATTAGGCCGACCAGTACCATACCATTCATCATCATCAGCTCATTAAACGTCCCCACCGAGAAGCACGAGCCTACCCGTATAGGGTGATTAGGGCTTAGTCGTCCACGCAGGCCCAGTGCGGGTTGGACGACTTTAAGCACAACCTTTGAATATCTTCGCAGGCGTTCGCAGGCGTGCGCAGGTTTCCCCACGATGTTTTCCTTCACCGTAAGAGCGTCGGATAACGTACATTTATTTTCGAAAATACGAAAACACTTTGGTACGTGGCAATATTTGAACCTCAGCTCTCCCAGTAGGAGGGCAACAGTCCATACCACTAAGCCACCGGTGCTCAATTCCATTAGTGAAAGATTTTTCTGTATTTTTAATTATTTGTGTTTTTATTTAATTTCTTGTACTTACTTAATTATAAGTCATAAATTATTATTATGAAAACCATAAGTGAGTCAGCTAATTATATTTAAGTTTGAGTATACATCATCATCATCAGCTCATGTAACGTCCCCACCGAGCGGCAGAAGCCTACCCGTATAGGGTGATTAGGCCTTAGTCGTCCCCGTGAGCCCAGTGCAGGTTAGACGACGTCACGCACAACCTTTGAATCTCTTCGCAGGCGTGCGTGAAGGTTTCTTCACGACGTTTTCTTTCACCGTAAGAGCGTCAGATAACGTACATATAATTTCGAAAATTCGAAAACACATTGGTACGTAGCGGGATTTGAACCTCAGCCCTCAGTAGGAGGGCGACAGACACACCATTGAGCCACCGACGCTCCCAATATACAATGCGTATATTATTCCCGGAATTGGTTCCAATCCAACCTCCCTCGAGGCTCAAGGATTGCGGTTATATTGTTATCTTATTATCCGAAACATTAAATGTGTATCGGTTATATTGAAACCGGACTGGACCGTTGAATTTAATTGGTATTTGTATCCTTAAGGCAAATGAATTAATAAAACCGAGATGTGTTTTCATTTATAAATAACCAGTTTAATTGTGTATTGATTTCGTATTATTTGACGGCATCTGGTGTAATGGTCGAAACATAGGCTATTAAAAGAGTTCCGGGTTCCGGGTTCAAACATTTGTGTGCATGAACATGTCTGTATATTGGTCTGGGTGTTTTCTATGTATAATTTGTATGTAATTAGAAAAAAAGGTAGAAGTATTTTTATCCGTTGTTTAGTATACATACAGGCTAATGCTTAGTTTGGGGCTAGATGGCGCTGTGTGAATGTCTGCGGATATTTATTTTTTTATAAAATCTTGTCTCTCTTCTCTTCAACGTATCGCAGTCCGCTGCTGAGGACATGTCTCTATGTAATAATTAAAATACTATAAATTTGATTCAGGCATCGTATCACATGTTGTTTCTGTGTTCTATGTTAAATTTATTAATTTTAATTTTAGTTTGTTTATTGTGATATATTTACATGTGATTGTGTTACGGTGCATTGGATTAATAAATGTTTTCTTTCTTTCTGTCTTATATAAGTCATGATAATCACCGCTTGAAAGAGGCTAGTAAAAATAACTTTCATCATACCGGGGTTGGATTTGTACCGTTATCTAAAGCCTAGTTTATAATGAAATAAAGAAAAACATATAAACTTATTAATGAAAACCTTTTTGCGTACAGTGATACAAGAACAAAACAAACGCTTGGCACATTTTGTGACATAGCACTGCTTATTCTGCTAGTGGGCCCGAAAATGACAACAGGTGTAAGAAATAAACGGAGGAAAAACATCAAATAAACATAGAAAAATGTTGTATACACTTAAGTATTAAATTATAAAACACGTGCCGTAAATTAATCTTAATTAATATACATATTTCGTAAATATTTTACTTTGTTTAGTACAAGCTTCATAATGAAACCACGAGAGTGGGAAGGGAGGGGAAATTACAACAACGTGTTATTTTTCTATTTTTTCGGAATGACGACTCTTCACTGTTGGCCGCAGGTGGCCTTCACAACTTAACCGGACAATTGACGAGCGAACGCGAAAGCCGAGCCTCGCGTCCCAGAGTGGAACATGAACCTTGGCTTAGGGCGTTGCAGGGGGGCTAGGTAACTATGTTTTTCTCCCCAAACTTATACTACTAGTATAAGGTTGGGGAGAAAAGCGACCGGGCACGTGCCGGTAGTGCGAATAGGGACTGGTCGAACTTACAGGGACTCGCGATGAAGGTCCCCGCCGGGGCGGAATCTCGGTCGTGAAGTGTTGCGTGTATTCTGAGATGCTTTACTCGCTTGTCCGCCGCGATGGTTACAGTGATCGGATTGTAACGTGCTATGCTATGTAAACCACTTTATATGGTCAATAATAAATCAAAATCCGTTCAGCCGTTTAGACATGTAACAACAACAAACAGACAGAGCTATTTCACATGTATAATATTAGTAATTATATCATCATCAGCTCATTAAACGTCCCCACCGAGGGACACGATCCTACCCCTAAGCGGGTGTATAGGCCTTAGTCGTCCACGCGGGCCCAGTGCGGGTTGGACGACTTCACGCACAACCCTTAAATCTCTTCGCAGGCGTGTGCAGGTTTCCTCGCAATGTTTTCCTTCACCGTAAGAGCGTTGGATAAAGTACTAAAAATTTCGAGAATTCGAAAACACATTGGTACATGGCGAGATTTGATCTTGCACTCTCCAGGTAGGAAGGCCATTGAGCCACCGACGCTCTTATTAGTAAGAATGGTATGTTGTTAGGTATGCTTATCAGAAGTCAATTTAGCGTAGCAACTAATTGTATCAAACTTGGTATGTGCAATTGATTTCAGAAGAGCTTTTGTTGAGTTACCAACAAACCTAATTAAAACAACGGATTACCAAAAGGTAAAGTTGCAAAACATTATAAATTTAATAAGACTCAACGATCGGAAACCGGTGGTCTCGGTTATATTATCCGTAACTCGTGAAAGGGATTAGGGATTCGGACTAAAGGAATATGATTACGGTCATTGTTATCTTATAGCTCAATATATACTAGCTGTTCCCCATAGTATCACCAAGGATGTCAGATATTCTGTATATATAAAGATAGATACGCCATCCGTGCCTAAAAAACGAACCGCTGAAGAGAGTACAGTTGTAGGCTCTTGTTTAGGTAAATGTACGCGAAATTTGTCTATGTGTGCTGTCGCTGCATTTGGAACACTTTTTCGATTGTTTTGTAAGCATATCACGAATCTATACTTTTTACATCATTGATATCCTCATTCAGTAAAATATAACCTAAAAATGCTTTGTTAAAACCCGCTACGCGCGGCTGTCGCGCTGTAATTTTTTTTTTTTTCCAATAAAAAAAACTATAGTCCAAAATAAAAGTAGCCTTTGTTTTTCCTTACTACATCAGCTACCTGCATAAAAAGTTCTATCCAAATTGTTCCAGCCGTTTCAGACAATACCTAGAACAAACAGACAGATAATTTTTTTTTATAATATTGTTGTTTTGGCATGTGTTCATATGCATGAAGAAAAAGCGTAGAAGACAAGCGTCAGTACTTCCTGTAGTTGTTCTGACTACGCTGAATAGACTGTCTTTCAGTCAAATTACGTTATAACTTGAAATTGTTATTTTAATTTTTGTTTAAACATGTATGTTGAAATTGTTACTGAATAAACGCCTGTAATGCCATAAAAAGTATATAAAAATGTCATGTGAAATCATTGGCTAGCAGTCGGGTTTTGTTTTTTTTAATTCTTAATTTAACCTCTAATTTTAATGTACTGTTTCTTTGTAAGAAGGATCTTCATTAGCTGACGCACAACTACTTTATTGACTTAAAGTTTACGTGAATATCGCACTAAACTTTAAGATTTATGTTCCAAAGTTTTTTTTCTATTAAATTATTAACAGTACATAAATTACAAGGAACATCGCTCTTCGAATCGAAACTATCGCTTTCATCACAACCTGTCACTCGACATCGAACGTAAAGACTCAATAAGCCCTATTTTCTTTGAAACAGTCATATATTATTTTAGGTCAAATTGCTTGTTTCGTCGAAGGGACTTCGCTGTATCTCCAAAAAGGTTAAGATGTTTCTGCTCGGGCGACCATAAGGCAAAAAAGTTAAACTAAATAAAACTCTATCACTGTCGTAAGTAAGAAAAGGGTCTCCATTAGGAATAGTAACCATGACAAATGTGGCAACATCAAAGGTTATCCGCGACATCGTATTATTGGATCTATTCATAAAAACGTCTGACCATAATATTGTAAGAACGATGCTTTAATATGCAATAAGTTTTGGGATCCCATCGTAATAGCGAGGTTCGTTTGGGACCGGTTCTGAGGGACATTTTTTATGTTACCAAGTATACAGGACGGTCGCTCACCTAATAGAAAGTGTTTCGCTTAACCATGACAGAGCGGCATTGATGGAGCACAACTGATAGGATATTACAGTTATTTATCTCCATCAACGCTGCACTGCGCCCCACACCCGATACAACAGATGTTAAGTCTTTTATACCCGGTAGTTGTACTAGCTACGGTGCCCTCATCCCTAAACACAGAAGTGCAAAACACTTCTATTTCACGGGACGATATCTGGCACTGCGGTGATACTTACCTAGATGACTCAGTACTGAGTCTAAGACCTAGTATATAAGGCAAACGAGCAGACGATTAATCTCATGGTAAATGACGCCGTCGCCCATGTACACTTGCAATACCAGAGGGCAAAGAAATAAGTTGCCGGCCTTTTAATGGTAATACGTTTGTTTCTTGAAGGTCGCCAGGTCGTCGCTTAGGGAATATTCGAGATGGTAACTTTTCTTCATTATGCCTTAGTTTGTAGGTCATAAGCTATAAAGAAAATTATATCACCTTACACTCAAAAAGCGTCGGTGGCTCATTAGTGTGGATCCTTCTGATCTGGAGGGTGCAGGCCCAAATCTCACCACGTCTGGTACGTGGTGAGATTTGGTCTTTCAAAATTTTCGAAATTATGTACGTTTATTCGACGCCCTTGCGGTGAAACATCGTGAAACCTTGCGCACGCCTACGCAGAGATTCAAAGGTTGTGTGTTGACTACAATCCACACTGGACCCCTTGGACTACTAAGGCCTATACACCCTATACGAGTGCATACGTTACCTGTCCCAACGAGAGGCACGAGCTCTCGTGCCCCTCGTTGCGGACAGTTAATGACCTGATGGTGATGCATGCTTGACAACATGGTTAAAGTACAGTATAAAATTCTGTTGTCAATATTGAAAAATATCATCAAGCGAGTTCATTTTGACAGTACCCGTGTCGTCTCGTCATTAATCAGCGAATAATATCCAAAGAACAAGGCTCAAAGGCTCCTCCATTTCACTTAGAAAAAGAGATTGCTGTCATGGCTCATTTCAAAGGCATTTTTGGCTGAAGCGAATTTTTAGTGACAGCTACGGATTTCGCTTTTATAATTTCTTTGTTAGCTGAATTGATACTTTCACATCGTTTGTTTAAAGGCCCAACTATGTCTACGATAAATGTGGGAATTAGAGTAAATGACATAATAATTTCAATTGGTATATTTCATTTTTGATTTAATCTTATTTAAAATACATTGATAGAATAATTGAGCGTGGGTGGCTCAATGGTGTGAAATATCGCCATCTTACCGAGATGGGCTGAGGTTCAAATCCCGCCACGTACCAATGTGTTTTCGAATTTTCGAAATTATATGTACGTTATCCGACGCTCTTCAAACATCGTGAGGAAACCTGCGCACGGCTGCGAAGGAATTCAAAGGTTGTGCGTGAAGTCGTCCAACCCGCACTGGGCCCGCGTGGATGACAAAGGCCTAAACACCCTATACGGGTAGGCTCGTGCCCCTCGGTGGGGACGTTTAATGTGCTGATGATGATTTTGATACATATTTTTATGTTGTTGTTACTTAAGCTTGTTAGCTTAAATGTGTTTTTGAGTTTTTATTTTATTTTTGTATATTTTTGACGTTCATAAGTGCTTATTGAAGCCTAATTTTAAATTAATGGATTTTGACCTTTGACTAGTAGCTGGATGAGAAAGGCGGAGGACCGGGATATCTGGCGCAAAATGGGGGAGACCTATGTCCAGCAGTGGACTGCAATAGGTTGAAGAGAGACTATTGACTTTAAGTCTGCGTTTATATGTGTGTGGGTGCAAGTGTGTTTGTGAGTGTGCATGTGTGTTAGTAAGTGTGTGAAATTTAAGTGCTCCGTAAAAACAATTCCCGATGCTGATATGTCTGCTCGTATAAACATTTTGATAGGAAAATCTCTTCATCGCAAAATGTATGAAAAATACCAATAAAAAAATACCATACACAAACTTGAAGGAAAAGTAATCCATGGGAATGACTAAAAGCAGTATCTCGTATATGTGAGGAAACAGAATAAAAAGTGTTCCCGGGAAAAACTACAATGAATATCCGAAAGAAGCAATTACTTAGGGAAGCGATATATTTGCTTAGGTGTAAGGCGGTTTCGACCTCACGAGACGTGGACGATACGATTTCGTATTTTTCTTTCGAAATTCATCCCAGTAAAATAATACCATTTTTATAATTAGTCTACATCTTGAATTCTTGAACATTTTTAATTTCTGTGTTACCAGTTAGAGCTGGATAGCGTCGGTGGCTCATTGGTGTGGATTTTTTCCTTCTGATCTAAAGGGTGCAGGTTCAAATACCCGCCATGTACCAATGTATTTTTGAATTTTCGAAATTATCTGTACGTTTATCCGATGACCTTACGGTGAAGAAAAACATCGTAAGGAAACCTTCTGCCTGCGAAGAGCTTCAAAGGTTATGCGTGAACTCGGCCAATCCACATTAGGCTCGCCTGGACGACTAAGGCCTGTACGTACACCCTATACGGGTGGGCTCGTGCCGTCAGCCGAGACAAAATATGTTAAGGCTCCTATTCCCGGTAATTTCACGAGCTTCACTGCCCTCATCCAAAAACACAAAAGTGCAAAACTCCTATTTGACGGGAAGATATCTGGCACTGCGGTGGTAGTGTATATAAGTATGTATATATATATTACCTATACACACTTTTTTTTGTTCGTTATTTAGTACCTTAGTATTTAGTACCATAATACAGACTTCACGCTTTACTTGGGGCTAGATGGCGCTGTGTGAATGTCATAATAATGTAACAAATAAATATCCTTATTTATTTATTAGGAAAAAAACTGCCTGCCTGGCGTGCGAAAGATTAAAAGAAGAAATGTATATAACAAATCGCAAGCTGTAAGGCGTCCCGCCTAAGTGGCTGTAGGCTACTCAGCATCGCACTGCGGGCAGCGACATTCTTATTACAGAAATAAGAGCTTTACAAATATGCGGTTACGTTGGAAGATAAAGCTTTGTAGAACTAAATCCACTTGGAAGAAGTATTTTAATATCTTAGTCTAGACTTTCTATCTCTCGGACTAGAGAGTAAGCAAATATTAAGTCAGATAATGTGACGTCATTTTGGTTTTAGTTTTCATTGCATTAAGTAAAGAGACCAATAGTTTGCTCAGTTTATGTTACAGCGAGTTACATGATAGAGATAACTTCTATCAACACTGTCTTGCCAAGGTGACACATTATGTTTATTTTTTATGAAAAAAGTGAACAGGACTATCAAAACTCTCACTTACCTGATGGTAAGTGAACCTGACCATGATAGAACGTCATTGAAGGATACGAACTGATATACAGTTATGATTCTTCATCCATGCACTCAGCGCACATCACCCGAGACAAAAGATGCTAGGTCTCTTATACCCGGTAATTTACTAGCTACAGTGTCCTCATTCTTACCCCGAAACACAAAAGTGCATAGCATTCCTGTTTCTCAGGACGATATCTGGCATTGCGGTGGTACTACTAGATGACTCAGAAATATATGGTAGGAGTATATCACTAATAATACGTAGCAAATTCTCAAACTAGTGCCTTTATTCCGAAACTCTCCTATTTCACGGACTATATATGAAAATAAGTACTGCACTTTAGATACGACTCAATATCGAGACTAGCACCTGACACAATCAGATTTTGTATTTTTATTGAATAAGATTTTTCAACACAAAAGTGCATATCACTCGTATTTTACGGGATGATATCTGGCGCTGAGGTGGTACCTACCCAGACATCTCAGTAGCGAGTCGACCACCTAGTAAACAGTATTTTTAAAATGTCACTGCTTTGGTAGGCTGAAACCTCGTTAGCTATTAATGATAGACAAAATTGAAAATTTTCTTCACCATGTAATGACAAATTAGTCCAAATTGAGTGCAAATTACGCCTCATACAACGGATTTTCAACTTATTTCGTACGGAGATTCGTCAATTTAATTCTAACTCCATTCAATCCAATCTCGCTGGGTTTCAAAAAGGTATTTGAAAATCAAGATAATCCTACCTGCTCGCCCAAAGTACGTAAGAATTTGGCACGTTTAAAGGCGTACCTAACATATATTCAGAATTGTAGATGTAAGCAGAGGTCGCTACTGGACCAAATGCTCACTTAAAGCTGCCAGAATGCTTCTAGTGGTGGGAATATGACATTTTGTGGATAATAATATCGATAATTCTCACGGCTTTTTACCTAGAGAGGTTGTTATAAATAGTTTATAATGGTATTATTCATATCTTTTTACGATTACTGCCTTCTTTTGAATTACTGTAAGTTAATTTTTTTTTCAATAGAATAATAGGTAGTATGATTTTTCAGAATTATTTTTCCGTGTGGGGCTTAAACAACATTCTGAGCGTGTTCAGTGTCAAGCTGGACAGCCCCTTCTGCGGCGCTGGTCCAAGCACAAGTGCGTGTGCCGGAACCACACGGTGGGAAATACTTAAATTGATATTGTTTTTCATGTCTTACTAACATAATTTTTAAGTAATTTGTAAACTAACATATTTATGGGTTAAGCCTGAAATAAACATATTTTATTTTATTTATTTATTATTTATGCACACATAAACATAGAAATTAACAATGTAATTGAAATATACTGAGGTACTACTTATTCCATATGGAATCTCTTCCAAGTCCTAAGAAAGGAAAATAAATAACTGAAACAGGCAGATTAAGTGCACATTCATGTATAAGCTTAGTATGTTACGATATCTTAAACAAATATAAATACAATAAAATAAAAATACATATTTAATAACTCCATCCCCTTTACAAGAACTACAAACATACAATAAAAACAAACATTACAATACACATACAAATCAGAACAAATAATTATATTTATATCGTATATGTTTTGAATGAAAATAATTAAAATAAATAATTAACATATATAAAATAAATTGATATATTACTAAAAGATAGAATTCCTTGACACGTTTTTTAAAAATGAAACACTACTTTTACTTTATTTTTTTTTTTAAAACCAAATTAAATTTTACTATAGATATCTGTAGGATTTTTGGAGCCTCTCACATTTTTCCAAATCAACAATAACTAATATCTTTTAGACTTATGATGTATTTTGTTGAATTTTTTAATCACCATTTACTTCTTCGCCACTATCCCAGTTTTATTTTTCCACTACTGAACGAAAGCTCCGTGATGATTTTAACGCAGACCGATCCCTAGCAGTCGACATCCATCAGCTACCTACCTCCTTAACAAGGTCAACAGTTAATCTGGTCAGGGGGTCGGACTACGCTTCTTTACCCGTTACGTGGACTCGGGAACCTTGTCGCCCCTACGGCCAATTTTAATGTAAAATATTGAAAATTTTTCATAAAGCCCTAAATATCGATATCGATAAACGTCTACACAGTTCCAACTTTACGGCCAGCGGAGCGCGTAATCAGGTGACTGCCGTCGCGCGTCCGAATAACGAAAGCGCCCGAATGTTCCGTCTTTGTACCTTAGGTGTCTCCACTGACAGCGATTGCTAATAAATCATCGATTTTATATATAAACGACCTGTTTAGTGTAATGATTGAAACGAATACTAAGGGTTCCGAGTTTGATCACGAGAAGTACAACAACACCCAGTGTTTCTATGTATACTATGTACGTATTTAAACAAAGTATCTAATATGTCTATCCTTATTTAGTGCCCATCAGTGCTCTGAATGATCTGAATGATTTCAGATAATCTGGTAATTTCGCTTGCAATGTCCTAACAAAACGAAAAAATGAAGTGAGACAATAATTGCGCGAAAAAAGTCAATTTCGGAAAACTGTTGCTACTTACGTCTGCAGGTAATAAATTCTGATTTAATAATACTTTTCCTTAAAAGTATTGTTAAATCAGAATACAGTCACAACCTTTTGTGACTAAAAATCTACGTTTCTTTCAGTAAACCTAATGCTGAGCTATGACCTTTTGTATTAATTATAACTGCGACACACAAACTAGTGACTGGCTTCTACTTTGATGATTGATTTATTGTAGCGTGTTAAGACGACAAATAAAAGCTTTATTTATCGTCCTTCGAGGCAAAACTTAAAAATTTCATCCCCACCACTTAGATGAATGGACGTGCTCTACAGTAAGTTTTTGTCGTAATTTCTTACCCCGGATGATGACATTGTGGAATCAGTGGCTGCTAGAGATATTTCCTGAGCGATACAACCTTGCTTCTTAAAAAAACGTATTGCCATAAGAAAGGCTGGTAACGCATTTTTGTGTCCTCTGGTATAGCAAATACAGAGGCGGCGGTGTCATTTACCATATTTTTATTTAGTTCGTACATAGGTTGACAAAAGTAAAAAAAGGAACAAGAAGTACAGGTAAACTTTTCTCTAAAAAGAGATTTCTTCCAGCAGACCAAATAAGATAAAAGAAAACTAAAATGTTAGGCAATTAGAGCGGCAGATGAAAGCAACTATGCACAATATACAATTATTTAATTATTACCATTAGATTAGCCGTTTACTAATTTGCCTCGTTTATCATAAAAAATAATCGAATTTTATTATGTATTTATTTGCTTCTCTTAAACTGTTATTATGTAATCTCTGTTTAAAATTATGCATCGCTCGCAGTGAGACCCCACCCGGTATCCCTTTTTTCCCATCTGCCCTCTCGCACCGCCCGCCCGGGATCCGGTGAACCGGTCTCTCCCACTCCAACTTACACCATTTATTCCCAACTTATGGCACAATATTCAAACGTTTGGACTTTGATTCGTAGGGTACCTCATTTCGTATGATTCAGGTGAGGGACATATGTAATTTCCTATTGAGAATGGTGAGGGGTCATCTTTTCGCATTGTATTGACGATTAAACGACCCACCTGGTGTAGTGGTTGAGACGTCAGCTGTTACACCAAGGGTTCCGGGTTCGAAGCCTGAACATGATTGTTTGTATTGATCTGGGTGTTTTCTATGTATATTATGTGTGTGTTTACAAAATAAAGTATAGAAGTATGTTTATCCGTTGTTTAGTTCTATATTACAGGCTAATGCTTAGTTTGAGGCTAGATGGCGCTGTGGACATTTGTCAGTGCATATTTATTTATGTATTAGTCATAAGCTGACCCAAAATGAAATAGGTTCACAACTTGGTTGGAATTGGTAGGTTCGGCCGTAACGGTATTATTTTTTTCAGTTACATTGTACCCTACCTACAAGTTCTTCTCTTAGTATTTCATATTTATATTATACAATCTGTTTCCTTGCAAATATTATCATAGTTGCTAGTAGTAAAATGGTTTTTTTCCCTAATAACCGAGCCAAAGAGTGACCGTGTCTTTTGACTACCGAGTATGGGGAGGACATGACGTCACAAGCTCTAGTTTAAAAGGCATCTACTCTTTGAAGGTTTACACGTGGCCCATGACGTAACAAAATTCACAATATGCTGCCCAAGACCCGAGGCGACTTGCAAAATGTGGCACTTAAATTTATAAATTACATTTTAAAATGAGCGTCGGTGACCCACTGGTGTGAACTGTAGCCTTCTGATCTGGAGAGTGCAGGTTCAAATCCCGCCATGAATATGTAATGTTTTTGAATTTTCAAAATTATATGTACGTTTATTCAACGCTATTACGGTGAAGGAAAATATTGTGAGGAAACCTGCGCACGCCTCCGAAGAGATTCAAAGGTTGTGCGCGAAATAGGCCAACTCGCACTGGCCCGCGTGGACGACTAAGGCCACCCTATACGGGTATGCCCGTGCCCCTCGGTGGGGACGTTTAATGAGTTGATGACAATATTCATAACATTATTATTATTCATTCATAACAGTATCAAAAGTTTAACAAGTATCCTGGCCACACACAGTTTAATAAAAATGCGTCTCACTTCATTTCAAGATTTATCTTACAATATTAACTCGACACATTTTATAACCCAATATTGCAGAAGATTCTAGTAAGTAATTTGAAGAAAACCTAAAACAATTGCTTACTTTTTAAGGTAAATGCACTGTGAATTTGAATTCTTAACGTATCACCATGGAACGCATTAACCCGCTTCTGCCCACGCCAAGAAATTAAACAAAGAATACAATAATTTAGAACAGTCACTTCTTAAAGATAGTTTTGTCATTTCGTACTTACACTTTAGGTACCTTTCTGTTTTGCTCTCATAATACTATGGAACAGAATAAGGTGAGTTTAAGATCCCAGAAAAGGCATTTCTCATTATACCATCACATTATCTAAGTGTCTTATATGGTTTAAGTATATTGCCTGAGTAACTTGTGAAATCCTAACCTTACATGATCATTAGTGTTGGCTGTTGCCTTCCGATGAGGGTACGGGTTCAAATCCAGCCACGTACCAAAATAGTTTCGAATTTTCAGAATAATATGTACGTTTATTTGACGCTCTTATGGTGACAAAAAGCAACTTGAGGAAACCTGCGCGCTACGAAGACATTCAAAGGTTATGCGTGAAGTCGGCAATCTGCACTGGGACTGGTGCACAACTAAAGCCCTTTACGGGTACGCTCATGCCCCTCGGTGGGAAATAATGAGCTGGTGATGAAGATAACCTTAGATAGTTGTTAGCAAAGCTAGGTGATAAACTCGGTACTGATTCGTCTAGGTAGGTACCACCGCAGTGCCAAATATTGAGCTTTTCCGTTCTCTTGATGAGCGAAAACTGCCGTCACGCGTCTAAACGTACTCCGATTCTGCAAGTTAGCAAGCTCCTGCGTCTTATGGACGAGTTGTCTATTGCGGCGTGTGCGGCGCTTATTGCGGACTGTAAGCATGTCACGGCAATATTTGCTGCCCGCTTGACTTGGCGCGAAAAATCATCGGTAAATTTGAATAACTTTGGATAACTACCTGGGTCTATAGTCAGTCAGTGAGTTCATTATCTTTAGCCTATCGCAGTCCACTTCTGGACATAGGTCTCCCCCATTTGCGCCAGCTATCCCGCTCGCTTTTCTCATCCAGCCTCCAAAAGCGATCTTACGCAAGTCCAAGCGCAATACGCGACGCTTACCTAGACGCGGTCTCCACTCCTCGTCTGCCCAACGGCCCGAGGTTCTGCGGCAAACGTGACCAGCCCTGCCACTTTAATTTGCTCATCCGGCGGGCTATGTCGGTAACTTTAGTTCTTATGGATGAAATCACTTCTGATCTCATTCCAAGACCCCGAGCACAGCTCGCTCCATTGCGCGTTGAGTGACTTAACTTGTGATCCAATCCCGTAGTCAGTGTCCATGTCCCAGCTGCGTATGTTAGTACGGGTATTACGCATTGCTCAAAGATTTTGTCTTTTAGCATTGAAGATTCTTCATGGGTACTAAGCTCTTTTGGAGGAAATCAAAGAACTGATCTTTCTGTGCCTTCATTGTCTACAAGCGTATTGAAACCCGGTCCAGTGGTTGTGTAGACAACAATAACAATAAATAATGGAACTGCCGCCATTCTTATATTTAAACTTATGGTCGCAATAAAAGTCTTGTTATTGTGTTACAATTGCACTTTCTTGGCTTTTTAAGGTTAAGCAATATTGGATTATGTATACGTGGATAACGATGAAATACTACTGCTACTACTATTTGATAAACAATTAACAAACTAGATACCCAATGTCGCTCAAAAAGTGTTTGCGCCAAAATTCTGCCCATCGCGTCGAATGTGCAGAATTTTCATTCAATTGACAAAGTGGGGTGCTTGTGTTTTTGATGTTGTACCCTTTCATTAACGCGCTTAGGTCATAATTTTAATGAATTTTCTTCTCTCTTCTCTTCAACCTATTGCAGTCCACTGCTGGACATAGGTCTCCCCATTTTGCGCCAGACATCCCGGTCCTCCGCTTTTTTCATCCAGCTTCACCCGGACGGTCGTCGTTCCATCGGCCGGAGGGCGTCTATCTACGCTTGCCAAGACGGTCTTCACTCCAGAACTCGTCTGCTCCACGGCCATCGGAATTAATGAATTTTATGTGATTAATATTACAATTTATATACTCGTACGTATGTGTTGTGGGACGGACATTTTTTGGTCGATATTTTTCGTGATTGTGCATTTGTTAGTGAATTGTTAATCTTAGAGTCATCATCATCATCAGCTCATTAAACATCCACACTGAGGGACACGAGCCTACCGTATAGGGTGTATATGCCTCAGTTGTCCACGCGGGCTAGTGCGGATTAGCCGACTTCACGCACAACCTTTGAATCTCTCTGCAGGGCGTGTGCAGGTTCCTCCCAATGTTTTCCTTCACGTAAGAGCGTCGGAAACGTACATATAATTACGTAAT